>VYXF01008933.1:223678-240010 GCA_013397295.1 Polioptila caerulea | reverse complement strand
CCCCAAGACCCCCCACCCTCCCTTTCCTGCCCCCCCCCCAAAAAAAACCCAAATAATGCCCAAAAAAACCCAACAAACCAAACAAAACCAAAACCCAGAAGCCCCAAAACCAAGATTACAGAGTTGTGAATCTTGCATTATGGTGTGAGGCATAAGTAATTAAATTTATCTGGTGTACTGAAGGGAAGTTTAAGAGATGGGTTTATAAAAGAGTATAAGTGTTTGAATGTGGGACTTATATCTGACAGAACTGAGCTTTTAGATCATGCAGTCAGAAACAGTGACTACTAAGTAATTAGTGGGAAGTGAAATTCGGATAATTCTTCTAGAAATAATACATGGAATTATAGGAAGGCTTGAAATGGTTATGGTTTCCTTAAAGGAGAATTAGATGCAATTTCCAACTTGTGGAAGACTTTCTACTAATGGAGAATATAGAGGGCTACATTGAATAATTATGATGTCCTTTCTCGTCTTTGAGGATAAGACTCAGTCTCCATTATGCTTTTGGGCTTATAAAGAAAAGAACTTTAAAGTTGTAGCAGATTTTATTCTTCTCCACAATCTCATTTGTGCACCTCAGAGCAGCACACTATTTTTAATAATATCTCATAATTTAGTCAAGAGAGTTTGTTTCATTTTGTATCTTCATTAATATGTTGCGGTTAAAGATTTTTTATTTATTCTCTCCTCTAGGAGATAGAATTGGTGATGTTTAGAGAAAGGACCACAGTTATGATAGTGTGAAAAAAGAACTGAAAATCGTTGTTTTCTTCATTTCACTTTGAAAAAATTTCTGCCCAGCTTACTTTGCAGAGCACTGTGGAGTTTTACTTTCCTTCTAATCATGGAGAGAATTCACTAGACAAATCACGTCTAATTGATTACCTTGTCTTCAGGAAGCTCGGGGCTTCCTAATTTTTTGCTCAGGATATATATATGAGGGTTTTTGTCTTAGCTTGACAAAATGTAGTGCAAAATTTGATGAGCTGTGATGTCAGGCACATAATCATTTTTTGGCAAGAATAAAGCATAATAAAATATGTAAATCAAATGGGTAGTCAGTAAGCATCATTAGGAACAAATATGTACATATAGACATATGCAATAAGAAGGTAAGCAGATATATGCTAAGATGATACTATAAGATAATTCACCTATAAGGAAAGGCTGAGAGAATTGGGTTTTTTCCAGCCAGGAAAAGAGAAGGCTTTGGGGTGACCTAATTGTAGCCTTCCAGTACCTGAACAGAGAAGGATCTTTTACACGAGCATGACAGGACAAGGAGGAAGGGTTTAAACTGAGAGTAGGTTTAGATTAGATATTAAGGAAAAAAAATGTTTGCTGTAAGGGTGGAAAAAGCTGCCCAGAGAAGCTGTGGATACCCCTCCCCTGTAAGTGTGTAAGGCCAGGCTAGATGGGGCCCTGAATAACCTGATCTAGTGGAAGATGTCCCTGTCCACAGCAGCGGATTGGAACCAGATGATCTTTCAAGGCTCCTTCCAACCCAGGCCATTCTATGATTCTATGATTATTTCACACAAGATGTTGTTCACTGGTTTTTAATGATAAGGCTTTTGAGCATCTTTTTATAAGATTTCCCTTGTTGTGATATGATTACTTTTGCACATCTATAAGTAAACTACAAAAATGTTTCTTAAAAAAATGTTTGACAACTCAGTTCTCAAATATCAAAGAGACCTAAGGATGCAACAAGGGAATTCGGTGTCAATGTTGAAACATCTGTTTATTTGGGAACCTCTTCCTCTTTCTTTTTGAAATGTAGATGGTATCTCCTGGCCCTTAATAACATGCAGAAATTGAAAGAGTAGAGAAGAATAGCAGTCCACCAAAAACTATTATTCAGCTGCTAATAATGAACTAGTTCCTTCAGGAAGGTGTAGCTAGGAATCATATGGTGATACCCACAGAGGGATCCTCTCATAAACTTAGACAGAAATTGTTTTGGAGCATGAAGTGAGATGTTTCGTATTATTTATGATTCTGCATACTAACTTAAAATAGAAAAGCATATCAGTAATCTCTTTGAAATGCATTCAGTTCAAGTTCTTCAGATCAAGTCTTGACCTCATTTAATATTAGAGGCTGTAGAGACTCTATGGAACTTATGTCTTACATCATAAAATCTGGTTACTGCTGTTTCCTTACTAGCCTTACTGGACAATAGACATGACATTGAACAGCAGAGGCAATCTATTGCTCAGTTGCCTGTTCTGGCCTCTGTATTTGTTTCCAAATATTGGGAGAACAAGGGGGATTTTTTTCCAAATCTAGTCTAGCACCTCTTACCTAAGTCATAAAGTCACAGCAAGTCCAACAGACTGCCCTTTCCCACCCTTGTTAATCAGCCTTGTGTGGCAAGAATCATAGAATCACAATATTCTGACTTGGAAGGGACCTGCAAGAATCAACAAGCTCAGATTTTAAGTAAATGGCCGATACAGCAATTGAACCCACGCTTTGTTTACCTCTTGCCATGAATATGCCTTTTAAACACATGACTAAATCTTTAGGATGTAGTACATATTAGAGGATGGAAACTGAGATTTTGTTGTCTTTGTCTTTTTTTCTCTGGTGTACAGTCTATACTCTCACCATGTTCATTTGGTGGCAGTTTTTTAAGCAGTTCTTTATTTAAGGTGATAAAATTATTTTATCTTTGTGTGGCACATGAAGTGTGATTTTCCACATAGGGAGATTGTTGTTTTCTGTGACACAACAATGAATAGGATCTTAGTCTACTGTAGACCTGCCGAAATACTTGCAAGATGCAGGAAGGATAATAGTTATGTCAGCTGCAAAAGATGAGGAAGTACAACTTGGTTTGATGACTTTGCACCAGCAGTCTTTAAATTTAATTTCCTCTTTCACTGCGCTGACATCAAGAATTCCTGATTGCTTAAGCATCCATTAAAACCTCTTGATCATTATATTTCTGTTATGCCAAAGCAATTGCTACACCTTCTTGGAGAAAATTAAGTTTATTTCGTCTACTAATTTTTTATACAGACATCATATACTATTGTTATAAAGATTTCATAATTAAACAATAACATCTGATTTTGTGCAGTATGAATTTAAGATTGTTTATCCCAAGCACAGTACTGATAAATTGTATTACTTTCCTGACTCTTTAATTTCTACTAGAAAATGGATTTTTAAACAAGAAAAGTGTAATGGTTTAATTTATAATTTATTTTTTCCTTAGCATTTCAAGTCCCATAATACTATTTAGTATTATTATCTAAAGGCTCTTCTTGGTGCTGCCAAAAAATTGGACAAGAGGCAATGGGCAGAAACTGATGCTCAGGAAGTTCTACCTCAATGTGATGAAGAACTTCTTTACTGTGAGGGCAGCTGAGTGCTGGAACAGATTTCACAGAGAGGCTGTGGAGTCTGTCTCACTGGGGATATTCGAGAACCATCTGGACACAATCCAGTGCTACGTGCTCTGGGATGGCCATGCTTGAGCAGGGAGGTTGGAGCAGATGACCCACTGTGGTCCCTTCCAACCTGACCCATTCTGCAGTTCTGTAATTTTTTCACCTTTTGAAGTCACCGGTGTTTTCTTCTGTGAGGCAGAACCCTACTCCAGCCTTTGTAGTAATCATACCCTTGCATTCTGGAACTATATTCCAACCTTATGCCACAGTACCTGCCTGAAGTGGACTGTGATCACACATAGAAACTATGTTCCATCTTGCATGTTTTCCCTAGATAATCTTGTTTAAAAGATCAACTTGTAAAAATTTTGCATGCATCGAATGAAAATGTTCCCTTTTAGAATTTCATTTTTGTATCATACATTATAGAGTTTTGATGTCAAAAATAACCAAGCAAGCAATTGAATAATATATTTGTGTTGCTTTAGTACATTGAAAACAAAATTGTTGCTTGATGTTTTAAAATGAGAATTAATTGCTTATGACTTATGTAATTTTCCTGTCCTAAGCTCTTGTCACATAACAATTACAATCATAAAATAATATACGATTTTTAAATTAAATAATTCCAGAAACACAGGCATTTATCTCTGAATTGTGTTGCATATGATCACATAAATGAATAAAAACCCATGTCAGTTACACTTTCACTGTTCTTGAGAGTCAACAGATTTCATGGTTATGGGACTGTGCAGAGGGAAAGAATATTATAGTTAAGGTCCTCCTGGTAAGATTTCCCTGTGAAAAGAGTTTAGAAATCTTATCACATTGAATAGTTGTGCTCCATTGTTCTTGCATTGTTCTTGTTTCCTGAAGAAATTTCCTGAAGGTCAGCTGCAGAATTCATAAGGTCCCAGGAATGGATTGTCATCAAGAAGAAATGTTTAAACTGAGTCCAAGAGGAAAATTAAAGCAAATTTTGTCTCTGGAGCCCATCAAATCTATCCTGCACCAGAAAAAAACCCACTTCTGAATGTTATTCTGGAGTTTCCTCAAAGTTGTAGTAATCTTGGAGAATGATTTTGCCAAGTAGTAGGTTATCCTGTCTGAGATTTATATTAATATCTTATTATAATACACATATTCATTAATATTTTATTACATCTTACAGTCTGATATGCATTACACATTACAAGTATTGTTATGTTATTTTATGTTATTTAATCTTGTTCAAATCTAGGCTTTTAATATAATCTTTTTTCAGCCTTATTAAAAAAAACCCCATAGATTCCAAGTTTGCTGTCTAGGTCGCCTTGAAAAATGGAGGGACCCTTGCATCCATAAATATTTTGCCTATCTCACAGCTCTCTCCCAGGCATTTTTACAAGAAAACTCATTCTCAAACAACCTATTTGCCTCCAGTGACAACAAGGTGAGTACAAACAACCAGTTCAGCCTAGAAACCTAGCTTATAGATGGCTGAAGTTGTATGTTGTGAAAACTTTCCCAATCCAAAACGCAGATTTTGTTCTCCTTTCCCTGCAGTAACTGCCTTTGTGACTACATAATGCAAGGCTGAGAATGAGGATGCTGTGTTTGAAAACATTTCTCTTTTATTACACAGTATTTGTGTCAGGAGTTTTGCGTGGGGTTTTTTGGTTTTGCTTTTGGGTTTTTTTTCACAACTATCACAAATTAAGAATAATGTGTGAAAAGAATACAAAATGGATCTTTTTAAATTTTTTTTTTTAACAGAGAAAAGGTAGAAAAGTTACCATGCTGGAAACAATAACATGATTTGCAGATCTATGTTGCTAATAAAATTTGTATGAACAGGCCCACACCAACTGCAGGGAGCTATCCTGAACTCATATGAAGACATCATATGACAATCATACTGTAAGGTTTAGACACTTGCCTGCTAGTGTGGATATACTTAGACTGACATTAATGGTTTCTTAACTGAGAGGTTTCTTACCACTAGAGGGCTCAAAATTGCCATTTGATTTTATGTATGAATAAAAAATAAACATATATACACTTACATACACAAATTATGTACATCATTCATATGCATGTGTTTTATTTGTGTGTACAGAGGTATAAATACACATATGTGCATGTACTTACATTTTAATAGATGAGCTATTTTTCTTTTATTTTAAAGATTTTTGTCATTTAAATGTAATTCAGATCCTAGGGATTTTTAATAAAACTGAAATTCAACAAATACAAGTGATATGCTTCTTTATTTTCATATAGTTATTAAAATTTTTAACTTCATTCTCTGGTTACCTAGAATGTTCATTTCATCAAACTGAATATTGAAAACAATCACAAAAAAATAATGTCCAAAGTTCCATGACCAATGTCCACTGTCATCACAGGTTTTATTAAGGTATGTAAACAACACTGAATAAAATGGACACAGTTAATTCTTTCATAAATGACTTTCCAGAAAAAGTAATGCAGTGTTGCAGAATTGATCACACCAAGCATTTTTGCTTGATTATATTATTTATTCTCCTGGGAAATCTTAGAGATTCTAAAGAAATGAAATGTTCATGGTATGCTGACTGTTTTTTTTCACTAATGTGACAATTTTTATGACCAGAGAGATGGCTTTCAACCATTTTTAGATAATCCATTTTGATGTAATGCAAAATATTTGGAGATAGTGCAATCCAGTTCCCCACATTATGACAATATAATGATAATAATTTACCCACAAAGTCCAAAAGATAATTAACAAAAGTCAGACTTGAAAAATACAAAAGTTTTTTTGTATTTTGAGTTTTTTTGTATTTTGAGTTTTTTTATATTTTGTATATTTTTTGAGGTATTGCTATTTTCTATACATTTGCAAAGTATTATTTATCTAAGTATAAGAAATCTGATAAACAAAGCACAATTTCAAGAACAATGAAGGTTCAGATAATAATGATTAAAAAATAATGTATGCTATTGTAGAAATAGGAACATAAAATATTTTACAAGCATGTAGTGCTGTACGTAATAAATAATTTAAATAGTTTCTTCAGAATATTTTCCTGTATAGAAAATTGGGCGAAAGCACAAGGAAAGAGAAGATACTGTTTGTGCAATCCTTCAGTGCTTTGATTATTTGTAAAAAATTGTGTTGGATACAATCACATATATGAATAAAGACTACTCAAGTGAATGGGTATCAACAAAATCTTTCAGGATTTGATACAGAATAATATCTTTGAATCTGGCAGAACCACGTGTGACTGCCTCCTAAATCATGACTAGCACAGTTAGACACTAAAAACTGAAAAAAACCCTTAACATATTCATTTCCTAGATTCATCATCTCCTATTTTTTCCTTAAATTGCTAAAAGTCGTACCAAATGTTTCACCTTCATAAAATGTTACATTCTTAAAAGAGCACAATAAGTTAATTTGGAGGGTGGGCAGGAGGAATTTACATTAAATACTAAAGCATGCTAGAATGACTATTCTATTGCTATTTAAACTTAGCTAAACTTTAAAATTACATTTTGTTATAGTCCCATTTCTGTTAACACAAATACTTTAAAATGAAAAATATGTTCAACTAAGCAAAGATATTTTTGCTTTAAGAATTTTAACTATTGCATGTTTTGCTTATAAAAATTAGCTTTACTGATTGTGTATGATGTTAAATTATAATCATAATTGTTTTAATGAAATCAATATAATCTTTTTCATACTCTTTCTGTGTCTAATGCATTCTTAGTTTATCAGCTTGTTACTTTAACTTGGGAAATGACACACTGGATAAAAGATATTAAAAGGGGGCTTTTACTGAGTTGGCTGAGATATTCATCATATCACCTTCAGTTCCAAAAGTAATCTTGAAATCAATAAAGCAGATGGGAATAGGCTGAAACTACTTTTACTGGACAAAAATGAAAAGCTTTACAAATTTAAAATATCTTTTCTTAAGTGGAAGACCCATTTCCCTAATGACAGCCTACTGATGTCAATGAAATTATGCCAGGAATAAGGTTCTACACAGGTGGAGTTACCTGTTCCATTAATTTCTTAAGGAAAAGCATCCTTATCATATCACACCACTGTACAAATTGCTCTAGTTTATATTTATATTACACATTTATATTATTGTCCTCGATATAAAAAGCGCATGAAGCTGTCTGAGATCATTCAGAAAAGGCTGACCAAGATGGTGAAAGACAGAGAGAAGCAGCCAAGGTCACTTGGTTTGTTGGAGCTTGGAGAAGAAAAGGCTGAGGGAAGACCTCATCTCAGTCTTCAACTTCCTCAAGGAAAGCAGTAGAGGGAAAGGTGCTGATCTACTCTCTGGTGCCCAGTGATAGGACATGAGGAAAAGGAATGAAGCTCCATGAGGGCAAGCTCCGACCAGAACCGGATCAGGAAAAGTGCTTCACTGAGGGAGTGGTCAGCCACTGGAACAGGGTTCCCAGAGAAATGGCCATGAAACCAAGTTCCAAGGAGCAGCTGGATGATACAAACATTTATTAATAACAATCCTAATATGAGAATAGCAGTAATTTTCACAAAGTTCCTACATGACACGAGAATTGTATTGGGTACAAGGAACTGCAAATATGAATTTTCTTATAGGAGTGAGGACTGGAATTCAATGATATTGATGACTTTTTTACAACTTTCAAAGGAAATACATTATTTTTCATCCGTTTTCAACAATGCATTTTCAAGTGGAATGGGATATGATGGTTATAATGAACTTTTTCCAAATTAGAGAATATTTAGGTTTTAATCTCCACATAACATCTACATGACAATCTCACAAGTGAATGGCAATCATATATCACTTCTACATCTGTAAAGTGAGTCTTCTAAAATATGAAATTTTATTCTTACAAGTGCATTACAGAAAAAGTTGACAAGACTTCCTATTATTAAAATGTAATTTTTAGACCAGTAATTGATGTTAATCTATTCTTCTCCTCATCTTTGAATATATTCCATAATATTATTGCCATGACACACTATTGAGTTAAGAAATGCCAAATATTAACCAAACTTAAGTGGAAAAACTAACAAATAGAAGCAGAAATTCTGAACACAGCTTTTTATAAACTTTATTTAAAAAAAATCCGAACAACAAAACAAAACCATGATAAATATGGGGTTTAGGAGATTAAAACCCTTTTCTATTAACACATACAAAGATTAGAGTTCATTTCCATTTTAAATACGTACTGACATGCATATCAAGTGGGGTAAACATGTAGGACAAGATCCTGGGGCTCGGGATTACAGGGATCTAACAGCAGTCAATCCAAAGCAATGACAGCATGCGACAGAGGCAGGAGGTCCACTCATAAATACCTTTGTTGTGAGCTATGATGAACCTGCAAGCATTGTTGCTAATGCACTATGATCCTGTTTCTTGGGTTTTTTTGTAATATGTACTTTTTTTATTTTTCATCTCACTTGCAATGACTCAGTTCTGCAGCAATTTTATTTTTACTGTTTTAACATATGATATTTTTCTGTTCTAGAGGAAACAACCTGAACCTTTAAAAGAAAATAAGAATGAAAAGGAAAATAGAAATATTTAGAAATTTTGAAAGAAGTGTCCTCCTACTTTGCTAAAATATTACAACAAAAATATACTGAAAAAATTGCATAGGAAAAATGATCAGGCTTTTTTATAAATATAATGTGCAACTTTCTATATTACCTTATTTAGACCTGCTTATTATCAACATAACACATGGCTATGTAAAGATTTTCACCTTAAATAGTGAATTTAAATTATTGGAAATTACATCCTTAGTCTTCATTTTTGCAGCTGCCACATTTTAAATTATATACCAGCTGTTATTTTGTTTATATATAATTAATTAGAAATGAAAAAAAATATGGTCCTAAGTACTTTTTTCTGTATGTTCTTATTACATATCCATAAATATTTCTATGCAAAATTAATTCAAATTGCCCATCACTGGAATATGACAAGAATCTCTCTTATTGCAAGAATGCAGTCTATGTCAATACCTTTTCTATAGTTTCCTTACTCTTTTCACTATTTTTTCCCTGAAGTATTTTTTATTGAATGACTTAAATCCCCTTGAAATCAATAAAACAGTTTTCATCCAGTAGATCCATGGACTTCTATTTTCTAGAGCATATGAGTTGTTCCATTCACTTTGGTCATGCACCCACTTACAAACATAAATAGCAACCTCATAAGTCTAAGTGAAATATAAATCAAAATCAGTTCTATTTTTCAACCAGCATAGGAATAAGAAAGTGATTCTATATCTTCTAAGTGATTAAAGTAAAACTGATCTCGAATTTTGGCACCTTTTCATGTTTCCAGTACTGCTTTCACTGAAACAAAATAAAGAGATGAATAGAGCCCAAAAGTCATTAATAATCTGCCACCATTTCCTTCTGGCTCAAAATGGTAACTAAATAATTCAGATAGACTTGTACTACTGATGAGCTGTCTGTTTTAACCTCACTGCACTAAGGAACACCCTTTGTCTCAAATAGGCAGCATTATGCCTAATCCCTGTGCTTTTTCTGGGGCCAGATAGCCTTTGTGTGCAGCTGACACACAGATACATGTTTTCATGGCAAACACAGGATATGTGCCAAATCATTCTGGCCAATTTATCCTGGCAGTCAGTTTTAGCTGTCTACCCTCCCCCACCAGAAGACTTTCCAGTTCAGGGGTATTTTATAGGAACCAATTTCAAGTGTGTAGAAACAAAATGGAATAATTCAATTTTGTTGGTGAAGTGAAATAATTTCTTGAAGAAGAAATTCCGATGTATTTTGCTAAACTTCAGGGAGGAGTCTCTTAAAGTTCCTAGTGTATTCTTAAAAGTAATAACTGTTTCCTAAAATCTTGCTGAGCTAAACATTTAATTTGTAATATACTGGCATATGAATTTTTTTATAGTAAGCATTTTAAAAGTGTTTTAAAAGACATCTAGGTCTCCATTTCAATAATATCAGAAAAACTACTTTTCTTGCCTTTCCATTGGCAAAATTTCTACCATTGTAATAGTATTATACTTGTAAAAATAACTTCTGCTGGAATAGCTTATTATTTGGAAAATTGATAAAAAATTATACATGACAAAATGGAGTTTCTTGGTGGTTAACAGTAGGAGACTTTACTAATACAATTTTACTAGGATATAGTTTAATAATCTCAAGTGGTATACATTTTATTAGTGAGCAAAATTATAAGAGCCACTCTAATTTTGCTACATAATTTAATATAAATTTCATTTACAAGAGAAAAAAATCAGTGCTTTTGTCATTAATGTCTCCTTATTTTTCCTTTGTCTACTGTGCAACATGTTTACTTTTCCCCTTTCCATTCCTTTTCCAGGAAGATTTCTTATCTTCTCCACTAACAAAACTTTTGTATATGAGTTGAACTATAGCAAAATTCTAAACCAATACTGATTAAGGTCCTATATTGTAAGACTACATTATTCCAGAAAGGGGATCAAGCTTGACAACAGAATTGAAGAAACTAATTTTGCTGTTAATGTATCTTTTCCCTTACTTTACTTATTGTAAGGTGCCAAAATTTCAAACAAATGAGACAGTTGTTGGTGGGTGGGCAAAATGACAGATAAAATAGTAATACTGTTAGAGAAATTATAATAACAGATCGGAAATAAGTATGCTGATTCCTTGAAAACTACACTGTTCATCATACTGTTAAAGGAATGTATACTGAGGCACCTGGAGAGATAGCTGGCTGAATTCGGTTTGTAGACCAGACGCTTCACCAGTGTCCTTTTGTAAGACAGCAACAAAAGGTACACAATCAGTAACACTGTAAACTGAGGAAGCTACACAATGAGATCCAGCTATTTCTCACATACGAGATTACATTGTTTCATTACAGTGCAACTATTCATAGTTTATATCATTTTTAACCCCTGAATATTTATTTTTCTGTTAAAAGCAAAATAACACACATACAAGAGAAAGACTCCAAAATCAAAGAAAACAGAGGATACTACTATTTTTGGAAGGCAATTGAAATATAGACTTTATATTTTTTTCATTCTGAGAAATTAAAGGTCTTTAAATTACTACACATAAAGATCACCAGGGGGATGATTTTTTGGGGTAAATGTTCAGACACTGGAGTTTCAGGTATCTGGATCCACAATGTCAATTCCTTGGGAGAGATGAAAAATTACCTTGTCCTGAGGCTATCTTGTTTTCTACACTGAGGTCTGGCTAAGTCCCCAGATAACCTCTTAGAAATCTGACCTACAGGTTCAGCAATGAAGAACTCAGATCAATTCAATTCCTTAATCCTGAAGAAAAGTCAAAAAGGATCTGTGAATTTTGATGAACTTTGACAGAATAGGAGACAGGTGACCTCTCTGCTGAGAGAGAATGTTGCCCTGATTTTTCAAGCTTTTCTGATGCACTTTCTAACTTAATGTTTTTCATAGTTGGTAGTTCTTTCTCACACACAGGTGTTATAATTAGAACATGTTTATGTTAAGACGAGGTTGTTTACGTACTTTCTCTTGGTGTGAAAAAACAACTGATAGGCAGTTGTCTTGACCAATGTGATGGGAGAGGTGTCAACCTTCTCCTCCAATCCCTGGTCTGTGTAGAAATACTATAAATTTGGAGCCAGATGTTTTAATAAATAATTTTTTACCTTCTCATCAAAGAGTGTCTGTGTGTGTCCTTGTGTGTCCCACAGCGACAAGAGAAGAAATGGACATTGATTTCCTACAAATAGTTCCTCCTTCCACCACCAGAAAAAGCATTTTAGCCAACATATTCACATTATGACAAATAGTATGGTCACATTTTTAGTGATTTTAAGTTATTATCCTTAGTTTCCTGGAAAAAGAAAGCCACTACACAGCACTGATCTACAATATGAAAAGGTTGAGCAGCTGTCCATGCTCTTTTCAGTAAAGAGCATGACCGTTAACACCTGGCTTTTAGTTCGGCAATGCATATAATATAATGCAGATAATAAAAGCAATGTAAATGTGGAAAAATGGAGAATTGGGTCATTTTCTGTCTTATATGTGTTCAACTTTTTTCCCAAATGCGGGGCTTGATTTTTTTCAGGTTAATATTGCTGGAATCTTGGAGACGTTCCACTGAAATTAAAAAATATTTACTGATGAACAGCTTCTGCAGCATTTAAACAAGCAACAATTGGCTAACTTAATCAACAATAATAGTTTAACTGGTAGATTATTGGAAGAAAAAAGTTTCATCAACAGAAAATGGATGTTAAAGACTTGAAAGAATCTTCTGAGTTCATCACCAACTGTAATTTTCTTGAAGCCAAAACTTACAAGAGTCACAGCAACCATCAGTAATGAAAAGCTGCCAGTCGTTTTGGACAAAGACAGAATCTGTTTTCTTTTACCTAGCCAGGATGTTTAAGAGATATCGTTTTTCATGTAATGATTATTGGACTCTGTCATATTTCCCATAAGGGGAAAAATGAACTCTTCATTCTGTTAGTCAGATGAGAACTATCCATCATCTCTGAAAGAAACAGGAGATTGAGCCTTGTTCCACAAAGTAGACTTTATCAGATTAAGTGACGTTTACTAAAACTTCACCTGTGTTATTATGCAGATTTCTATTTGTTAATATATATGCCTAATTTCTCCCGGTTCCTAATCTCCTTCAATTCTAAGCGTAGGTTTCATGTCTGTGGGAGAGATTAATTTGAATGCTACCATCCATATCTCCACTAGCTGAGAAAGATTTTAGAAATAAAGCTGGCAAATGGAATTTGTATTCCATGTTATCTCTGAACAAACTCTTACTTAAGGATACATTATATGGTAGGATATGACTGATTCAGACAGGAAAGAAATCAAGATCCCACAGCTGCTTGAAAAACCTCTGGTCAGGTATGCCAGTCTGGAGCTGGCTGAAAAAAGAAAGGATGAACAACAGATTATAGATTTGGAAAAAGAGGAAAACCCTACTGATACCCACTTTTTTATATTTTCCATCAGTACTTTCTGCACAGATATTATGACAGAGAGGGAGCAAGGTGGTATTAAAAGGCTGCCACATCTATTTTCACTCATGCTTCAGACCATGAACAATGCAGGGCAGTTGCCTGCATTTTTACTAAAAGCTGTTCCTTTCACTGCCCCCACCCATGACAAAGACCCAGTTTGCTTTCAACTCCAGGTGACCTCTGCCACTAGAGGGCTGCACTTTATGTGCTACTCCCCCTTAGACCTTCATTGTCACTTGCTCCAAGCAATTAAATAAGGAGAAAAACACGCATATTCTGAGCATGGTTGTAATAATTAAAATTTTCCTTAATACTAAATCGGTATTGAAATGTTGATTACATGCAGCTATCTGCTTAGTTCAGTAGAACTGTTACTAAGAAACTAGCTGAGAGGCTAGTTACCTAGTTAAAGCTAACTTCCTCAAAAATAAGTCTAAACTTGAAACTATAAAAAAATCCCTCTAAAACTACTAGAAAAGTTGAAAAAGCTTGTCTAAGTGGGATGGGAGATAATGTGGAGGGAAATCATTAAACAAAAGGCATTCTGTAGAGACGAGGGGAGGCACTTGTGAAACAGCTGTCAGTAAAGAAACAGGCTAACACAGGACAGACATCTGCTGAGTCTGAGGAAATTAGGTTTCAGGATTACCACTTTTTTTCCTCTAAGCTTATGGAAGCTAGATACACAAACACCACAGACGCCTATCATGTTAAAACCTTTTTTCATTCTACACTAATATTTCTATTGTTAGGATGAAACAATACTTTTGTTTCAAGAATGCAATCAAGTAAATGTTTTATAAGCTAATTGGAGATCCCAAAGGGAGGACTTGCAGGTGCTGAATCCAATCAGATCTGTCACATAATTAAAATTGGTGCAGGGGGCACAGTAAAACAGATGTGGTCTGAAAACCAGAGAATTGTTTGTTTCTATGTTGCTACAGATGAATGGGACATAGTCAGTGAGATAAAGAGAGCAGTGTTATAATTTATCCAGTTCCACTGCGGAAATTGACTCAAGATGTCTTAATTCGAACATCGTGGGTTTTATTTTTGTCTTAAAAAGTTTCTGTAAGACACTTGCTTGGTTTACAAATAAAAAGAGGCCTCTTAGGACTGATGACCCTACAAACTGGACCTGAGATTTACAAGTCATGCCGTGCTCTTTCTGGCTCAAATACTAATAAAATTCTCTGGCTGTAACTTAGTAAAGAAAATGGAAGAGCTAGAACCAGTCCCCAGTTCGCTGTACCGTAATTGTGTCAGCAACTGCCAAGGTAACAGAAGCCTAGAATTTTATTTCAGTCAGTAAACTAAGCAATTATGAGTCAGAGTATCTTAGATACAAGCAGTATATGATGAGTAAGAAAGTTCCATTTTTATACAATCATTTTTCATTTGATAGCACCATATATGCTATCAAATTGTTACTGAATCTGCTGCATCTATTTCATCTGCTGGCAAGGAGGATAGATGCCACATTCCTGGGACACAATTCCCAAAGAAGTCTTTGAAAGTTTCTTATGTACAGTGTTGGATTGAGTTCCTAATTTGTGAATGCATTTGGGCAGGAGACTGTTTAGATGTTAGCATGTGCATGGTTTAATATCTTATAATGCATTACCTATCTGACTTGTAATTTACAAGCAGAAGCGATGTGCTATATATTATACATTATATGTGTATTTTAAGTATTTAAAATTATTTGGGGCAGTATTAATGGTAAGTGATTACTAAAACTAAGGCTGTCTCCCAGGGAGCTTAGAATGGAAATTGGATTTCATCCACAAACAGCCAGGTTTTAAGCTCGTGTATTAGGAGGAATCGAGTCAGCAGCCATGCCGCGCACACACACACATCAATACGAATTTAGCACAGAGCGTGGTGTAACGCAATAAACACGTTCCTAAATTTTGTACGGAATTGATGCTCCAGTACTGACCACTACCGTCACAGTTACAGCGGTTCGAGACTTTTTGTCAAAGGAAACGAGTCAATAAATAGCAAAGAGTTAAATAGTAAAAAAAATGCTTTCCTGGTGCACAGACAATTCCCCGAGCCCTGCTTCCCCATCCCCCCGCATCTTATAACGTTTTAATCTTCCACCTGAATAATTTGAGATTTGCAAGCAGAAACAACCTTCGCCGCAGTGATATATCTTTCTCTACGAAATATTTAGGTAAGCTACGCGGCTTTGTGTCGCAAAGCTCCGGCTAGAGCGGCTGTCACAGCGTAACAATAATATCTTTATTAATTTCTTTACAAGCCTGCGCGATGCAGCCCGGCGCGTCCCCGGCTCCAGCGCGGAGCGGCAGCGCTGCCCCCGCCCGCCGCCCGCGGTGGCCGGCAGGGACCGAGCAGGGCCGGGGGAGGGCCGCGGCCGGGCGAGTGCTGCAGCCAGCCTCGGCGAGGACATGTCTCCGCTATCCCACCGCCTCCTCGGGCGATCTCAGCCGTCCTCCCACGCAGCTGCGGGCCTGTGAGGCGCAGCGCGTAACCCAGGTGACGCCGCATCACGGCGGGGACCCTCCCGAGGCNATGGTTCTAACCTCTCCTGCCTTTAGGGTTTCTGCGGTGCAGCTGAGGGTGGCGGCCCCAGCCCCGAGGCAGCCGCCCGCGGTGCTGGGGCTGGAGCGGAGCAGCGCCGCACCAGCCCGGCAGCGATCCCCCTCTCCACCCCCGTGCACACGAGCCCGACAGCGAGGGAGGGCACGGGAGCCCGGGAGCGGCGGGCAGCTGAGCCGCAGCGTCAGGCGCGGCACTAGGGCGGGCAGGGGCGGAAGGGGGCTCAGAAACAGCGTGAATCATCTCCCACTCTCTCCCTCGCCCACCATTTACACCGCTCGCTCCCTCCTTCTCCCCCTCCCTTCTTCCCTCCCTCCCTTCCCACCGATTCTGTCTCACTCGTTCTCTCT
>VYXF01008933.1:140298-223119 GCA_013397295.1 Polioptila caerulea | reverse complement strand
CCCGCCCAAAGATTCCCATTTCTCTAATGTTATCATTCATCAAAATGGCGTCGGTTTTCAGCATCTACCAGTCTTTTTATTTAATATCCACGCTGGGGCTGCACAGCCGTGACCCTACGCAGGCGAGGAGGGAGCACAAGGGGCTCCCGCAGCCCAGCTATCCCTCGCCCGTTTAAGGATGGGCGACAATAAATGGCAGCTGGAAGGAGACGGCAAACGCTCTTCCCTCCTTCCACATCCTCGGGGTCGCAAGTTGAATTTCAGCCTTGCCGTGCGTTTTCCTCCTCCTTGGCCTCACTTCCATTGTCAGCGCGTACACGGCGTGTTTGCCGTGCCGAGCCGGGGGCGAGGGCTGGCTGGTGGCGGGGGGAGTCGCCCCTCGGCTGCGGGGACTCGCTAGTTAACAGCCTGCTGTTCCTGGAGGAGATGAGTTATAACGGGACCAGCATCTCCTTTATCCGTTTGCACTGGAGTCGTCATAACAATGCACCGAGGCAGAGGTGAATTTATTTGCCCAATGTTGAGAACAGCGGTCTGGCTATACATAGTGCATGGTTCCCCAGCTATGGTAAATCGGGTGGGCACCACTGTCACACACAGGCACTTACTGAGACGCTTTATAGTCTCAAGGAAGAGAAGTAATGTAAACTCAGATAATTTCTTCTGCTTAGGGGTAAAAATACCCCCCAAAACCAACTTTATGAAACAGGTTTCATGATATTTTGATATCCGTGCCAATGGGACATTGCCATAATTGCTGGGGAGAGCACAAGTCTGGGGGAACCAGCGTATCCCCATTGCCTTGCACTTCTTCAGAGACAGTTATGGAAAGGTCCTCAGACTTCAGTGTAGCTGGCTTTAGCAGTGGCATGAGGGTACTGAAAATTTTGCAGTTTCCAAATCGGACTGGAATCCTTTTTTTCTTTCTCCCCTCCATTCATTCTATATATTTTTTTCTTTCTCAATGGTATGCTTTAGTGCTAGTGATGGGTAGAGGACTGGTATTGTCTATCTCGTCACCTTTTAAGTGTATTTAAAATAAGTGTCTTAGGCTTTTGATCAATTGGGAAAAATTCTTCTTAGTGTCCTTTAATTAATGAGCTTAAAACAGATCATTGTCGCTTAAGAAGTGCTAAAGGAATACATGAGGATTACTTAGGCTAGTGATTCCATGCTCACTATGTTGAGTTGTTTTCTTGGCAGTGGCTGAAATGCTTGGAATAAAACCCCACATTTTGGGTGGGTTATTTGGTAGCAGAGTAGTCGTTTGCTCACTTAAGAAGAATGCAAGCAATAGCTAATTGCTGTTCTCATGTGTTTGCTAATAACAAACAAATAGCCCATTAGAATTTACAATTTGTTCGTTCCTGTTTTTTTCATTTATTTTGCAGTATTTCCAAGCAAGGTTGTAGTTGTCACTAACCACGTTTTCATGCAGGGCTTTAGGTTTTTTTTAAGGGGTCTGATAATTTCTGCATGCTGTGGTTACCATTTCAAAAAGAAAATCTACCTTTGAAATATAATTGCAATATTATTCTAATTCTTTTACTGAATTAAGGAACCTATGTGGGTTCTTTGCTTAGAATAAATGTTGATATTTTAAACTGTCAAAGGCAGAGTCCAAACATGTCTTGTATAATGACGCAACTAGTTAGATGTAAATGCATGAATTAGTGGAGGAGTTTAAAGATGTAACCTTTTGTTTATTTGTGGGACTGGGGAGTAAAAATGACAACTTATAATCCATATTAACCATGCATATCTCAATTTTTCAGAGGATGGCCAGTATTTTCTAAAGGTCCTCATACCTAGTTATGCTGCTGGATCTATAATTGGGAAGGGAGGACAGACAATTGTTCAGTTGCAGAAAGAGACTGGGGCCACCATCAAGCTGTCTAAATCCAAAGATTTTTATCCAGGTAGGTGCGAAAATCAGCCAATTCTTTATTTTTAAATTGCCAGGCATATATGTACATGTCAGTGTGTTTCGTATATTGATGGTTAAGCTTCCAGTGCAGCAGGAAGCATTATGTCTCAGACAACTATGTTTCAAAGTGCAGTAGTGAATATAAATATTCTGTCTGTTTTGATGTATGGAATGGACTGAACTGGATACTAACTGCTTGAAATAAGTTTAAAGTAATTTACAATATTTTTACAAAAGATTATTTTCATTAACATTGATTGCTTTATTTTTTATTTTTAAAAAATCTAGCTTTAAGAAACCAATGTGACAGGTGGCGTAAAGATAATTGTTCGTTTGAAGTTTCCAGACATTGTAATGACAATTAAGCTAGAATGAGTAAAAATGAGAGACTGCCTCTTAAAGAATGGGCCATTTACTTTAAATCCATTATGTACCTTCTTTCTGCTTCACTGCTTTGTTCATTGGCTCTGAAGTGAAGTAAAGAGGACAAGTGCTGCTCTATAGATATTCTTTATATTATGTTTATCATGATGGTGGAAGAAAACTCTGTTATAAAACTGAAATACTTTGGATGAATAAAAAAATCAGCATTTTATATTAGCTGTATTAATACACATGAAAAGTTTTTAATATTTGAGTATAGCAGCAATAAATACCTGAATTAACATTCCTCCTTTATAAGATTTCTGAAGAGGAGTCTTATATAATGATGGACAAGATTTTAGCTTCTGCAGTTGAATAACTGGGGTTTTTTTCCTAAAGATGAACAAATTAGCATTCTGTAATTGAACTTTGCTCTAGAGGACTTTCTAAAAACTGATGCAAAATAACATAACTGACGCTTTTGTGTTTTGATGTTATTTTGAAGAGTAACTGGTGATTTAGAATTGAGTTGGCTAGCTGTTGCTGACTTTTTCCTTTTGGAAAGTAAGATCTGCTTTACATTTGTTCTATTTTAGCAAGGCTGAATTCTACAAAATAGCAAAGGCAGTTGGTATGGATGTAAACAGAACACTAACATTGGAGCATTTAGCTTTCCTGTCCTCTGACTTTACTGTCAGGCAGAAGTGGATAACTTTTTATTAACAGGGATATTTTGGTCTATTTACAAATATGATTGTTGATGTGGAAATTCTAATGCACCTGTTGTACATTTCCTTAGTGAATGTCGTTTATAACACTTAAAAGTCAGAGATTGAAATGTTGCATGTAGATTTTTTTTTTCTGTTGAAAGTTATAGCTTATGACCTGGTGCTTGTTGCTTTTGAAGCTTTTTTCTTTTTTACTTTTTTTAGAAAGCTAGGAAAAACATGACCCTTTATTTTGAAAGGTATGTTAGGATAAAAAAAAATCAGTGAAGAATTGTGAAAACTCTTGGAAGAAATAAAAGCATTCTAAAGAGCCTGATTGCAGAATTAATAACATAATCTGGGTAAAGAGCTGCAATAGTAAATTAAATTCACTGTCAATAGATGAAAATGAAATAGATTTTCTGCATTATACATGAGGGGTTATCAGATATGCAAGGATGTTACAGAAAATTGATGTTTATGAAGAATATTCCAAATACCAAATTACAAGCCTTTTCATTTTACTACAGTTTATTTACACTCACTTGGAAAGGACGCTCCAAAGATTAGATCTTTTGTTCACTGCTCTAGTATAGTTCCTATGTTTTGTGATTAAATCAGAATTACATTTTTTTTGTGTAGGAAATTGTAAAGATGCAGCAGTCGTGGCAGAAGAACCATAGAAAAATAAAAAATCACAAGCTAGAATGACCCAAGAAAAACATTTGTGACCTAAACATATTCTCCCTTAAAATCAGCAGCAATAATATAAATAACTAGGGCAGGGACCCTCAAACATTTTCACAGTAACAGGTGCAAATGGAAGTTCCAGTTCGACTTTATACAGTCTGCCTTGAATTTGCAGCCACGTTGTGTCATATGGGAAGCGAGTGTTTTAAGGAGGCTGATGACTGATACCTGCTTAAGTGTGGAACAGGGATGGGAAATGGATTCCAGCTAGTGTGGCTAGCTAGCTCTTGTTAGTATTTCTGTTTGCGTCTGACCACCAGCCCATGGAATTTTCAGAGGTCCTGTCATTCCTTGAGCTGATGGCTTTTGGGTTTCTTCCAGACTCTCTTGCTCGTATAACATTAGGGAATACAAACCATGTGAAAGAGCTAAGATAAAGTTATGGTTTATTTTTCTTACTAAGTTTTTTAAACTATTACTGTTTTCCTAATAGATGTTACTTAGTCCTTACCTCTGATGCTTGTGACTACAAATATATTTAATGTATGTTTCGCTGTGGAATGTTCTGTCATTGAAGCTTCTATGAAAGTTTTCTGTATTTCCAAAAAGTTTTAGAAAAGTGAGTAAGTTCCTGTTTGGAAAGGAGGAAGGTACTTGTAATGCAGAAGTTACGAGTAGTTCCTGTGATCTAATAGTGTTTTTTTCTTTTCCCTCTGTGATATAGGACTTCAGTATGCAGACTGATTTCTGTTGGAATTATTTTTGTGCGTCAAAAGGTGACATAATTGCTGAAGAATTATATGGCAGCTGTAATTACAAGAAATTGAAGGAAAAAACAGCTTTGCATTGAACATTTTAGTTTACGAGATAGGAAGCAGTATACAAATACATTACTGTCCACTACAATTTCATTTTTGAGTACGCAATTTATTGTTCTCTTTTCAGGTTACCTGCTGGCTTTCTCTTGTTATCTGGACTCCTACAATTTGACTTTGGATATTCTGATTCTTTTCTGTTCAGGCATGTCCCCCAAGATTAGCAGAAATGAAATTAAAATGGCAAAATATGCCCTACTTTTAAACTAAATGGTGCTGATCCTTCTGCATAGAAAGTACAGTGTGTATTGACTTCTAGGTTTTGGTTCAAAAATTAAATACAGATTTAGCCAACTTGATAAAGAGAGTGGCTATTCTGTGAAGCTGTTATAGTGTATTTTTTTTTTAACACTAGAAGAAAGATTATTTCTGTTGTCTGAAGCTATCATTGCTTGTGTGTTTCTCATTCTGCATTTCAGTGAGCACTGGGCTCAGAGCTGCTCAGGCAATGTATATTTTTCCCTTGCGAATGCTGCCGTACACTCTCTCCCTCTCTCGCGTGCACGCACGCTCCCCTCGCCCTCTCCCTCCCTACGTTCCCGCCCCAGTCTCTCACATATGCACACACATGCACAAAATTATGTTACATCACGTCACGTTGTTTATCTTGCAACAGGATCTTGCCTGGTCTGAACTTGGTGCTTGAGTGAATTTGAACTTGGTCAGTGTTTTTCAATTTTTCGGAATATGATGTCATAGGTGTACTTAAATTAGATCATATCAAGAGCAGAGATTAATAAATGCATAATTAGATGGGGGTAAGATTTTACTGACTTTAGCAATATTTTAGATGTGATATTTAGATTTCTAGTCAGTAGTTATATCAGTGTTTGGAGAATGTAAAAGGTGGGAGTTTCCTCTCCCATCTCGTGCAAACAGTGTATGAAGTATTGTGTGGCTGTTTTGTGCTTTTACCAAGGGACTTCTATTTTTAAATATTTTCTGTTTAAATATCAGATTTTTTTAATCATTTGTGTTATGGGAGATGGTCTAGCTAATCTTTGTACCAGTGCCCTTCTGAAAAGTCTCTTATCCTGACTCATAAACACTTTTCAAAAACATTGAATGTGTAAGTAATACATTAAGTTACAGGAATTTAGTAATCTTATAGCATCATTACTCCTGTAAACTGTTAGGAAGCAGAAAGATGTAATATATCAAGCTTGGCTCTCCATTATTATTTCCTTTATAGAAATAGAATTTATAATGAAAATTTATAACTTTTTAAAATAACAAAATCTAGTAAGGAAAGAAATGTTTTAAAAATCAGCACTTGAAATAATGTTTTAGTGAAATGCCGCTATTTCAACTATGGAAAAGAAAAAATTAATTGAGTTAGAAGCAAGAATGGCTTTAGTTAATAGCTATCTGTTGTGCTGGTTCCTTGAAGGGCTTTGTCATATATCAATAAATACATTTAATTTTTTTTCTTGATGATCCTACTCTTTTTCTTGAAGTGTTGACATTAGCTAATTAGGCACTGCATAAGTATATATCCAAGAATTTCAGACTGTTGTAAATGTTTACTTATATGAGTAAATTCAGGGATAATGGGACTGTGGAAGTTAGTAAATACAGAGGTAGAATCTAGAGCTGTATAGATTTTTAAAGTAATCACTGATCTTTGTACTAGTTTAAAAAAAAAAAAGACCAACCACCAAAAACTCCCAAGTGTTGATTGCCAGCTGTTCAGAGAGATAATTCTCAGTTGGACAGTTGTCTGTTGCCTGGTTACTGAAACAGAATAAAAAAAAGTTAGCTTGTTAGCCAGCAGGTCTGTAGTATTTTGCATTTAAAAGGAAGCTGAAACTGAATATCTAACTTAGTAGAGTCTTAAGATTATTACATATCTAACTTGCCTTGTGTACTATCACTTAGCAGATTCTAATTTGGTAGACTCAGAGAAATTTTGAGAAATTAAAGAAGAAATTTGGCACTGATTTTTTATTTTATTTTTTTTTTTCCTGCCTGTAGGGACTTGTTGATGTTAATGAATGAATCAACTCTAAATGGCTTTGGTTTGCAAGAAAGTGCTGTGTCTTTGTCTTGTACAAGGTTTATGAGAACTTCTGAAAGATTTGGAATGGTTAGTCTAACTTTAACAAATGTCGCAGGCCAAAAACTAACTTTGTTGCCAAAATAAAGACTAGAGTGAGGACAGCTGTTATGACAGGAAAATGCCATATTTTAACTTTTCAACATTTTCATTGTGACTGCTTTCACCCAGGTTACAATATAACTAAAAACCAAGGTATTTTTGGTAGGTTAGAAAGCTTATGTTGATGAGGGCACTTCTAGTAACAGCATTGTTTTTTGGTAAAGTCAGGATTTCTGTAAAGCAATTATTCATTAAAAAAAATAAATAAGACTTAAGTTTTCCTCTTTCTTGAAGTTTAAAATTTCCATACAGTAATTCAGTAGTTTTTTTGTAGATAGATCCAAATTTTAGTGGATTCTTGATGGAGAATAGGTATTAGAGATAATACTTAAAAAATATTAACAGGGGATGTCTGAATCTCTTGTTTTCTTCTTCTCCCTTGTGCAGTAAACAAAACACATGCTTACTTTTCTTAATGGATGCAACCTGTAACGAGCAATGTCTTTTTCAGATACTCTTTGATCTTGTTTGTTCTTTAATTAATTTCATTAGCTTAGATATTGTCCTCAGCAGTTGACTAGAGAATTTATTTTGTCAGTGATCAGTAGCTTCTTGGCCAGGGAAGAAAACCTCGAATTTAGTGAATTTGTCAGACTGGCCTCCAGAAATGGAGGGGATGGGGAAGAGGGCTTGCATCTTGTTGCTATCACATTTCTGTCTTTGGACACAGCTCTCACATAAAGTTAAGCAATGGCTTTAAAGATTTGGCTGGCTAGTATCTTGGAGACTCGTTGCATCTTGCAGCAGTGCAGTCAGCTTTCCAGTCTCTCTTGGAATTTAGTTTGTTTCTTAACATTTATCAGTAGGCCAGTGGGAGTTAATGACTGGGTGAGGACTGTTGTAGTTGTCAGTTGTCCCGTGTTGGAATGCTGCAGGTAATTGGGCTGGTCTGGTGAGAGCTGTGGCCGTGTGCTTCTCACGTTGCACTGCAGCTGCTGTGGATCTTAATTAATCTGACCCTCCGAGGCTGCAGTGTCATGGTATAAAACGCAATGCATATTCGAAATTGGAAGGCTGCTTTTCTGACTCTTATTGATGGCCATCTTTCTAGGTAGGCCTTTTGGTTTTTCTAATTGAATTTGTTTGACACTAGCATAAAATGCTTAATGTACTTCAATCTAAAACTGTAATATGTTTTTCCTGTTTATCAAATCTATTTGTTGAGTAATGAAGCCGATGTGCGTGTTTTTGAAATGTCATGGTTATAATGGATTTAGCAAAAATATTTCTGCTTATTCTGACAACAACTATTGTCTGTAAAAGAAAAGAGTTTTACTGTGTCTGGTATGAATTTCTGGTGTAGTATAGTATGTTCTGTAGTGGGAATGCTTAATACTTGTTTTATTTAGCCCAGTCTTGTGGTTAAGGACTTCCAGTAGCACAAAAACATGGAGAGTTTGGTGTTGGCAAATGGAATCAATTAGTGTGCTGTGCATGTGTGAGGTTTTTAATTTGCTGTAGATATATGATTGTCTTCATTCTAACTGAATAACACAGATTTAGAATAGCAGGTTCTTTATAATTCACCCTGGAGTTCAGGGTCATTTTCCTTCACCTAGAGGAAATAGGAAACTATACTATAACCTAGAGATATTGTAAGTGTTCCAGTACAGATTTGTGTAGCTCTATTCCATCCTATTTTTGTTTTTATTTCAGGGGTTTCTTCATCCCAAGTTGTGATTATTCATGGCTTTATAAAGATCAACTAGATTGCTTGTATTTTGATTAAAAATAGAGAAAGGACTGTCAGAATACTCTGCTTTAAATTTTCTGTATATTTGATAAACACATTAAGTAATTTAATACATAAAAATCACAAGATCTAAGTTCCTATCCACCCATATGAACTTGTTTTCACTTTAACATATTGATAATTATGGTTGAGTCTTACTGGAGTTTACTTAATATTAGGTGTTCTGCTATTGATAATAGCCAAGCACTGCAGTTCCTTTGTGAGAACTTAACTGATCTGATTGAAATCTGAGTTTAAGGCAGTCTTAGGAGACACATCTATGGAAATAAGCTCCCACCTCTACAATGCTATCATGCTTTTGTAGCCTTTGAGTATGAATTTGTCACTCTGCTTGAGCTAGTTATTCTTGACTTCTGAATTGCAGTAAATTTGTGTAAGGTTTAAGTGTTCTGGATAATTGATGGACAAAATTAAGTCAACCTTTGTGAAAGGCTGGAGGACACAGGTCGATGTAGGTGATGTGAATAGCTAGATGTGCAACCAGGTAGCACTTGAAAGAAGAGTTTGTTAGGGACCAGGTTTAAACTTAAACATTAGTGGTATGGTTGACCTGGGGTCAGATTCCTTGTAAGTGAGAGACACTCTCGTCAACTTACGTATGTGAAGGTGGTTACGTCAGTGTTTGTTGGATGGAAAGAAGTATGAATCTTGGACAGAATTTCATATTTACCTGGTCTTGTAGGTTTTGATTTTGAAAAGACTAAACATCTGTTTTTCATCGTTGATCTCTCACTGCATCCTGCAGGGCCTGTCATCTCAGCATTGACAGGATCAGATGAAAAATACAATCGATGTGTTGACATTTTTTTGAGAATCACTCAGGTAAGATTACTTGTTATACAGAACTACAGTGAAATTCATGGCTGCTGCTAATGTTTCACCAGTTGGAGCCTTTGCATTCTCAATCATTAATTAAATTAGATACTGAGGTTCTCTGCATGTTCCCTTGTTTCTATTTTAAAAGCACTTTTTGTGCCTTGCTCAGTGCCATTTAACTCTCTTGTAATTTCCCACATAAAGAGCTTCACACATTTGTACTATTTTCCCCCACTTGATAGAGTGGCACCTGTTTGCTTGAATCAAGAACCATATAGTGCACACCTCCAAAGCTCTTGGAAGATTTGTATGTATTTTTTTATTCTCAAGTAGTGACTTTAGCCCTATTTAGATTCTTCATTGGCAATATGGGGAAATAAATTCTCTGTAGAGAACCAGATAATCAGGTGCAGCAGCAATTTATCATCTTCCTAGTGTGTTCTAAATTCTGGCTTTCAAATTGTACATGAAAAATTACAAATATTTAACTGAATATACAATGATAGGGTTGTTCTTTTTATAACATGACTTATCAAAAATATTTTTATTAGGTCATGCACTGGAAAAGTAGGAAATGGCATGTGTCCATTCAGTTGGCTTTGGTGAGCATCCAGTGTACTTAGAAAATTAAAAATATTATCAGAGTGTATTCCAAAAGAGTAGGGCTATTAAACGTCATGGCTGTGAGGGATGGGGGAGCAAAGACCATTTGGGCCATATGCCAATGTTGGAGCTTGATCTAACAGTGGTTTACGTTTTGTGCCCATCTGTAATCTGGTGTTAGGAAATGCCACAGTGCAGGTAGGGTAGTCTACAGTACAAGTCGTAGCAGCAGCAGCAGCAA
This sequence comes from Polioptila caerulea, assembly GCA_013397295.1. Lineage (NCBI taxonomy): Eukaryota > Metazoa > Chordata > Aves > Passeriformes > Certhiidae > Polioptila > Polioptila caerulea. The sequence goes on along the minus strand of VYXF01008933.1, from coordinate 212,986 downwards.
TTCAGGTGCTGCCACAGGTACTGTTTTGGCAGCAGTATTGAGCTGGAGTTATAGAATATTTATATTTTATTGTAATCTGGCAGCCTACCAACAATTTTCCTGAATAACACCAAACAAAAATGAGGGGAATAGGTGGCTTTTTAGTGAGATTATAACCTGGATATGAAGAAAACTTCTGTGGAACAAGAGAGGGTCTTACAGCATTCTGTCTGTGCTGATTTTTCAAAGGTCTGCAATGGAATGCTGCTACTGGATGCCTTAAAGCTTTATAAAAATGATTTGTTGCAAGTGTTAGATGTAGAACATGTATGGGGTTTGTTTTCTGCCTTGCATGTGTGTGCACACTTCATTCTTTGTATGTCTTCTACTTACGTTATTAGGTGAACACTTGGCAACTCTGTCGATCTAAAGTAAAATTTGTATTTCCTGGGAATTCCTTGTACATATATAACTTCCTAACTTGTGATTCTTTTACTGTGCACAGTAGTACACCAAAGTCTGCCAGATTTTTTTTGAGATTAGTCTTCATCAAATAACATATAATTTCCAGTATAGCAAAATACTGAAAAAGGAAGTGTTAACTTTACAAAGACTCTTTTTTAGGGATATATGGTTTTGTGGTTTTTTTAATGTTGGTGATGCCAAGTGCTCATCTAGTATTTGCACTACTTTTAACAATAATAAAACACATACTTTGTAATTTTATAAAATTTGTAAGTTCTATATGGATCTACATCTATGACTAGCTGTTCTAGTAAGTGCCAACATGATACACTATGAATAAATTATTAATGAATATTTTTTGATTTTTGATTTTTTTTAATTTATTGATTCATAGCTAGAAAGATGGTTCTTTCCCTGAATAGGTAGGATTTAGAAGGAAAAAAATGATTCCTCTGATTTTAAATCAGAGTGTTGAAAATATTTGAGTGTATATAGAAATGTATAATTGCTAGTCTCAGAACTTTAGTCTTGCATGCTTTTGATGGTAGAAAATCAATTAAATGGGCAGCTATATTTCTCCCATTAGGTTTCCTGTATTTTTGGAAAACAAACCCCCTTCAGTTTATGCAAATGATTTATACCCTCTAGTCTAGGAGTTATAGGATGGATAATGTAACAAGGTGTTTGAATTAAGCAAGACGTTTATAACTAGTTTATTTTTATTCAAGTTTTTTTAATGATGCTTTGTTGATTAGTAACAACAAGATTCCATTGTTACTGTATTATCTTTTCTAATGTCTCTTTTGTCTGGTATTAATTGCTAGTTGAAAGAATGTTGGTTGTGATGTTCAGAAGTAGTTCAATTCTGTCCTTCACACTTTATTAGTTTAGCCCTCTCTGTTTTCATTAGTGTAGACATAAGGACACAAAATTTAGTCATCCATAACTGCAAAATAAGTACTTTGATATTACCCTTTTTCAACACACATGAATATGTTCAGAATGAGGAAAAAGAAGCTTCTCTTTATTTATTCACTTTGTCTACTTTACAATGGAGTCATATTGTGTGTAAAGGTCTACCGTGCTTTCCATGTTGAGTAGCCCAGGAACATGTGAAGTTTTATCTTATGCAAAATTCTTTGTGTTTTCTTTTGTAAAGAAGTCTCTGCTTGTAAAGTCTGACAACGTTGTATTGGTTGTCTGAAGCTTTTTGTTTATTGTCAAGAATTTTGCTTTTTACTAGGTTGACTAGTTCTGATTCGGGTGCCTGGTTTCTCCCATTACAAAATTTCAGAAGTGATTACAACAATTTGCTAAGTGTTGCAGTATTTCACCTGCATGTAAGACTTGATGAACTTTTCCTTGAAAATATGCATATAGTTAGATGGGCTCCTAAGATAAGGCAAGTTTTTTCTTTTTTTTTTTTCTTTTTTTTTTTTCTGTGAATTACTAATGCATAGGAGTGCAGAGTGGATGGCTTTAATGCTCTTGGTACTTATAAGCATGCAAGTGTCTTAATTTGGATGGATTTTCCCTTTTAAGGGTTCTGAGAAAGCATACTGGAGTTTTCATGAAAATTAGTATATACTTGTAGGGCTGGTTTTGTGTTACAAGGTTTTCATGTTGCAAGCTATGGTTACTTGGGAGGTGCAGATAAGCTGATGATGACCATCTAATATTCAAGTCAAGTGTGCTTAAAACTACAAGTATTTCAGGAACTAATACAAATTTTGTATTTTTAGGACGACCTACTTCAGTAGATCTAGAAAGAGTAGTGATGTTGCAATGCTGATTTAGAGGAAGTAGTGCTATTAGTAATTATCTGCTGAACTGTGATGCAGTTTACTGGCAAACCAAGGGAGAATGAGCATACTCTGTGATTTATGCCAGTTTATAAAGAAACAAGTGTATCCATAGGAATTCTGGAAACCTCATGGGTAAGTCTCTATGTAGCAGGAAAGACCAGCATACCTCAGAAAATTTGAGAAGATTTTATCACTCCATACTGAGTAATTTCTGAAGTTTCACTCTGCTTTAAGAAGGTTTTTTTGTGTTAGTCCCTTTACAGTGCAGTAGTTTTCACGTATCATTTACATGCTGAATTCTAAGGGGGTTATAATTTCCCCCATTTCTTTCTCCTTTGCTCAAAAGCAAAAGAGGGTTTTCGTATTGGATTCCTGTATAGATACTTCTCCTAGTTAGAAATATTGAAAGTTAGAAAAGCTAGAAATTAACTTGTGTTGCCTGCTTCAAAATATGGGACATCCCCAATTATTTCCCTCTTCCATTGGGGAAATTGAGGAATCTTGCTGGATTGGCCATGCTAGAGTGCTGAAGATAGTTAAAAAATACATATTTAATCCAGAAAATACTATGTGTATGCTGCTTATTTGAGGAAGTCAGTGATTGTCTGAATAAGTATTTAATTTCAATTTTTAGTCTTTGAGCTATTTTTAGAGCTTCAAGTTTTCCTACGACAAATCTTTTGAATTCTGAATCTCAGTAGTAGTTCAGCATGCCTAAGTGCTGAAAAATGAGTGGTTTATTTCATAAGCATTTTAACATGAATCTTTTTTACTTCTGCTTTTGTACTTGCTCTTCAGAATAAAAATTCAGCCATTAAAACCATCACTGATGAATTCAGATAAGTAAAACTTGCAGTTTATAGTCGAGTGAAGATGTTTGGATGCAATTAAAACCTGATGAATTGTTTCCCATTCTTTGTTTTGCTTGAGGTCAAATATTCCCCTAGAGGTGAGCATTTCTCCAGTTCTCCAGGTAAAGTCCTTCCATTTTTCCATTGCTGAAATTCCACTACCTTAAACAAAAGGAAGTAAAAATTCTTTTTTGTCTCTTAAGCATGAGGACTGAAAATTATAATTTCTTTCCTATTCACCGCTGCCTCCCACAAGAGTAAGTGGAGACACTTGTACAAAGGCAGTAATAACACCAGCAGTTTCTGTATACAAACATTAAATTCAGGTAAGTATTGGATTTATGCTCGGGGGAATACACCTCTAGTCTATATAGTCCTGAAGTAGTGTGTTTAAACATAGGGATAGATTATTAGTAGTGTATTAAGAAAAAAAAAAATCTAGTTTAGGTCTTTTGGTAAAAGGCTTCTGTCTTTATTTTTCTAGCAGAAGGATTTTTTGTTTGTTTGTTTTCGGTTTTGTTTTTGTTGTCCCTGGTGCTCATTTATGATAGTTAAGATTTACTGCTGCCTTTTCCCCTGAGGAGCATTGTGTTCTCACCATTTTCTAGGCTTGCAAACAATTGTAATTGAACTTTTCTCGGCTGGCTAGAGGTGTTTGAATCTGTATTTGGAGATGTCTTTCTTTCTATTTTTAATTTTATTATAGTCAATTAAATGATGGGCACAGGAGTTATGCATGTGTTTTGGTAAGGATAATGTATGGTGCCTTTTCACTTCTAAATAAATATGTAGATATTTATCAAAAATAGGTGTATTATACAGATTGCAGTATGAACTTGTCAAATATACATGTTTTCCCTTTTGGGGTAAGAGTTTTGTGGTATTTTTTTAAATTCATGATCCCTTTGGAAGAAAAACTACTCTATTTCAAAAATTCCTTTTAAATTTTAATGCAGATAGGTAATCCTTTACTAATGCCAAAAACAGAGAAAGTGATAAAAATGTAGTGTATATAATCAATAATTTTTTGGAATTGTCTTATTCTTTGCCTAAAAATGGCCTGATTTTCTGATCTTTATGTGTAAACTGACTTTTTAATATATTTTTAATCAGTTCAGTAATTCCATATAGGGAATACTGGCTTTATGTTAATGTATGCCAGTCTTGGCATGCTAGAAGATCCATTTTAAAAGAAGCGCTAGCTCTAATCCAGATTCAGTTACAAATCCTCTTCAAACTAAACATTTTCTAAAATCTCTTTCCATTTGCACATAATTTCTCTTGCTACAAGTACTAATTTTTGTCTTTTATTTTGATTTACTTATTTGATTTTAGCTTTGAAATGTGTAAATCAAAATTTATGAAGAAATATGGAACTGACTGAATTACCAAAAATTATCTAAACAAGTAGTGGGAAGGATTCTGTTAATGTGAAATGCTAAAAGGCACAGGAAAGCTTTCTAAAAATAAACTTTAAAGATATATTTGCATTTTGGCATAAAAATAGTAATCATGAAGTCAAATTGCCCTATTTTTGGTTATTATTACATAAAGTGTTTTGACTCATCTTTTAGAAGGATTATTTAGACGTTTTATTGGAATACTTGAATTATGTATGGAAGAAATCAAGTCTATTTACCTTCCAACTTTTCATTGAGAAAATTCTAAGTTCTTAAGGTTTTCCCATATTCTGGGTAGTACAGTTATTTACACAATCCATTATTCTTTTAATAATATTGTCCTTATTTCTTTTTTGAAAATAGAAACTTAAAATAAATTTTGGTAGTGTTATTTCAAATTATATTCAGAATATTTCAAATTATTTCAGAAAAAAAATTAAAGATTATTTTTGTGTGTGTTTAAATTTGAGTTTAATATGAACCTTTTGTAAAGGTAATTGCAGGTTCAAGGACTTTATGCTCATTTCAAACTGGAAAAAAAATGGGGAGGCACTTGTAATTAAATTTTTGTATGTATAATCACTCTTTTGCTTGGAATATAATCTGTGTTTAGAGTAAGATAGAATATTCAAAGATAACCTGATATTATCTGCTTTCTGTTGAAATTATCAAATACACCACCTACAATTTGTGAAAACTAAGAGAGACAGTGGAAAATGCATTTGATGACTGAGTGACATATCTTTATTTTTTCCTCTTGGACAATAAACAAAAGTATATGGAATGACTGCTACACAGTTATTTGTCTATTAAGATTCTAGCTGTTAGCACATTTTGATTTTTATTGTCTAAAAATACATGGTCCTGTTTGAGTTGGAAAAGGAGAGATTAAGATTATATAACATTTCATGGTAATTATGTGTGAGCTCTTCGCTTGTTTGCGCAAAGAAACATTAAAAAAAAATCCTTCTGAACAGCTGAAGTGACATGAAGCACCAGCTGGGGAATCTGAAATCAAATATTTTAGGGCATGATTTGTACTAAACTGCAATTAGAATGTATGATTCTGCACTAGCAATTGTTCTGAGTGAGGTCAAATTGCACATAAAGAAGGAACACAAGTGATGTCTGTCTTGATTGCAACTGATGTCTGTACACGTGCTATTTCACAGTAATTTTTATTCACATGTAAAACTGGGAGAATGACTAGATTGTTTTGTTTGTTTATTGTCAGTTAAGACTTAGTGTGTCAATAGGTGAATTAAAGACTTGAAGAAAAAAAGTTGAGAATACCCTTTTTCAAAAACATGTTCTTAAAAATTTAAAATTATTTTGCCCCCAAATATTTTAATAATAGGAAAGTTAAGAGCAATTCTAAAACATCAGAGACTGATTCCAATGTATTTTTTTCTCTTAATTTTTTTTTTTAAACTTGTGCACGTTAAAATTGCAGTATTGACCTACTGGTATTATAAAAAGATAGCATTTTCTGTTTTCAGAAAAAACTGCATTTTGACACATTGTTTAAAAACTAGAACAGCTCTGCATATGAAAACACAAACTGTGATAATTAGATAGTATGCCATATGTGGTAGTTTAAGTTGGCATATATCTCAAATGGCATGTTTAATGTACTGTGTTACTGGAATTAGTAATTTTACAGCTGAGAGCTGTTAATTCTGTTGTACTCATTCCCTCTGATGAACCTGTACATTATGATAGCAGACATTTTTCTTTGCAGAAACCTATTTCTGATAAATTAAAACAGTTATAAGCTGCTGTATTTTTAATGGAATCTTTGACTAGTGTGTGTTCCTCATAATATTTTAGGTGTTTCTAACTACTTCAGAATTTTAAGATTTTCCTGAGATAAAGATACAGTTGATATTGAAGGATGGTCACATTTTTTGCTTGATGAAGTACATGTACTGAGGAAAGAAGGAAGATCTGTTTTTTCCATATAGCTTTTCTTTTTCTTCTTTTTTCTCCATGTAGAACTTCACCCACTTTTTGTTAGGGTAAAAAAAATGTTAACCCTAAGTGCTTGAGAATTATTAACAGTGATTGAGATCCACATACCTGTAGATTCCACAGTGTAGCTGAGTAGAAATCACTGGTCATGAGAAGTCAAGGGAGGAAAGCAAGACTTTTGAGTACAACTGGGTATGCTTGAGATGGAGTTAAAGTTTCTTTTTCACAGCAGCTTGTATGGTGCCAGGTTTTGGAGTTGTGACCAAAAAGTGTTGACAATATGTTCATGTTTTAACTCTGGCTGAGCAGTGTTTGCACAGTGGCAGGGCCTGCTCTGTTTCTGACTGCCCACCTCCCCGCTGAGAAGACTGAGCGTGCAAAAAGAAGTTGCCAGGTGGATAATCTGAACCATCTCAAGCTACTCCATATAGGGTCCTGGCAAAAGAAAAGAAAATGGGGTGGAGTGTTCAGCTAGCATTTTGCTCATAGAGTAGCTGGGAAATGGTCTGCCCAGGGACACTGATGATTGCCTTTGCATCACCTATTTGAATCACAAAATCATAAAGGTTGAAAAATACTTAAATTCAGCTGTCATCCCACTAGCAGCACCACCATGTTCACCATCAAGCCATGTCCCAAAGTGCCATATTCATGTTTTCTTAACACTTTGAGGGAGGGTGACTCCACCACTCCTCTAGGCAGTCCGTTCCAATTCTTTACACTCTTACTGTGAAGAATTTTTTCCCAATATCTAATCTAAACCTCCCTGGGTGCAGCTTGAGGCCATTTTGTCTTACCCTGTCACTGGTTGCCTGAGAGAAGAGGCCAATTCCCACCTGGCTACAACCTGCTTTTGGGCAGTTGTAGGGAGCTGTAAGGTCTCCCCTGAGCTGCTGTTTCTCCAGGCTAAACAGACACAGCTCTCTCAGCTGCACTTGATAAGACTTTGCTCCAGACCCTTCACCAGCTCTGTTGCCCTTCTCTGACACACTCCATCCCCTTAGTGCCTTTCATGTAGTGAGGGCCCCAAAACTGAGCACAGGATTTGCAGTACAGCCTCACCAAGTGCTGAGTACAGGGAAATGATTCCTTTGCTGGTCTTGCTGATGCAAGCCAGGATGTCATTGGTCTTGGTCACCTGGACACACTCAGGCTCGTGTTCTGCTGGCTGTTGACCAGCAACCCCAAGTCCTTCTCTGCCTTTTTTCTGGGCTTTTTATTTTCTTCCTATTTTTCTTTACTCCCTATAATATTTTTATTTTGACCCATGGTTTTGCTTGGTTTGATCTTAGTATTTTCTTCCCCCATTCTGCTGGGGAAGGGTAGTGGGTGAGCAGCTTTGTGGACTTGTCTGCCAGACAGGATAAAGCCCATCACAAGGATTATTAATCTTTTTCTGTAGTGAAAATATTCTGCTTTCTAAAAATGTAGAGAAGGGTGAGAGACACAACCACAACTTCACTCAATTTTGTCTTTGTGAGTAAAGGCAAACACTACTAACAGTTGCAAAAACTAATTGAATTTACAGCTTTTGGTGCTGATTAGGTCCTCATCTGTTTTCTGCTACAGACATGGTTGGTGTGGTTCTAGGCTGAGTATACAAAAGGAACATAGTATAGAAAGCAACAGTGAGAGATCTTTTGGGAAGCAAATTCAGGTGGAATGTTAGAAAATAGGTGTGAAATGGACTTCATGGTTTAGGGACTCTGTTTCTCCATTGTCCTTCCAGACAAACCCATAAAATCTCATAAATAACCCTTTTAATGCCTTCCACTTGCCCCAGAATTGAGGAGATAGTTCCAATTCCAAGCTCCTCCTCCTCGACTGAGAGAAACTCAGTCGAAAAGATCTGAAACCTCTTCACTCACTGAAGAGATGTCCTCAATGAAAAGGGATAAGGCTGACAAAGGAAAATATGCCCTATAAGCTTAGTGCCTGTTTGTATGAGACTATTCAAACAAGCCAGTGGGAAGGTGAGACTTTGATAGCAAAGCAAAGGGGACATTTCTTTTCCTTCATAAGAAAATGAAATTTAGTTAATGAAAAGAATTGCTGTCCTTTGGACAGAACTATTAACAGAACATGATACTCATGCCGTCATACTCTTGGGTCATTAAGTCCAATTCCAGCTTATTGCAGGTAGCTATCATTCAAAACCCCACTCTCTGAAAGACAGATTTTAAAAGACATTTAGAAACTTTGAAAATTGCAATTTCATTAACACTGGGATTTGCTGCTCACTCAGCTTTTTTTCATGAAGCGTGGTTCCTTTCACAAAAAAAAAAAGTATCAAGATAACTTTTTAGCTTTGAGAAGTTCTGATTTAAGAGTCAAGTGACTGAGTGTGATGTCACATGAATATCTGATCAAGTTCATAAATTAATAATGTGTGATTTGCACATCAGTTTGATTGGCAATGAAAACTGTGTTGAAATTAGGCACAGCATTCCTGACTGTCCACCGCTACCTTTAAACCAACCATACTTTCTACTAATTTGTGTGATATTTTAGTTACATTTTTATTCGTGTTCTGTATACTCCTCAACCATTTTAAAGCTTGTTTCCTTTCTGTGTTTCAGTCTGTGGTTTTGTAATTGTAGTTAATATTTGTGTATGGAAAAGGTGACCAATTGTCTCCACCCTCTCCAGCCTAAACTGGAACAGTGGAATTTAAGTACTTGAAAGACTTCAGATGTTCAATTTCCTGTTGGTAACCTCTTTTGTACGTGCAAAGGCTGTGGAAATGGGTTTTTAATCTTGCAATTAAATGCTACCAGAGTTGTGTATGAACAGATCTCTGAGGAGAGGAGTGCTTACTATACCACATATTTAAGAGTTTTTCCTCCTTTGGGTCTTTTCCTGTCATTGATTGTAGCTGATCTATAGCCTCTGGGTGATTGCTCCTAGGGTACTACTGTTTTCACTGCCTTGGCAGCATAAGAGTGTGAGGGGAGATGTGTTTCGATTTGTTGCACTGCCTTTGCAAAGGCAGGCAAGAAATCAAAGCAGTGGTTTCTTAACTCTAAAAATTTGGTCCCATTCAATAATACTTTCATGGGGTGAAGTACCTTTTTTTCTAGCTCAGTCTCAGCAAGTTTCAAAATAAAGCTTTGAGCAGTATCCATAGTAATAATTTTAAAATAGGGACAGAAAGTTTTATTTTGGATAGTCATTGCATGCAGTGAAAATTAGATCATTTGAGAGATGTATGTGTCCACATACATGCAGTGTGACATTATGTTAGATACAGCTTACCTTTTTGTTCTTCAGTTCTGGTATAACTTTCTTGTCATTTCCATATCTTTAGTTTTTCTTTCTTGTTATAACAACGGTTATATTTTTGTTGTGGTTCACTCTGAAATTCACAGAGTTTGCCTGAATGATGATGGTTGCTAGAAAAGGGACGAGAAAATGGAACTGCAAAGAGAAAGCAATTTAAAATAGTTCATTCAAGCAATGCTCAGCTGTTTGAACTCTGAACTACTTGGCTTAATATTTGTGAAAAGTTACCAATTTCTAAGTTTGAATCTCAAGAAATCAACATCAGGATATTTTATGAAAGGACAAATGGAGTATAAGGAGGGTTCTAGTTGCTCTAGGCCTGTGATTACTATTGGTTCTTTAAAGCTGAGGACTAGGGAAAGGTTTAGCTTTTTGACTAGCTTAGTATTTTAAATAAAAGAGTTATTTAACTTTCCTAAATAAAAGACATTTTTGTTCTAAAGTAGCTTCTGTTAACAGTACTTTTTTGTAGAGGTCAGTAATTTTTTTTTCTTAAACTTTGATGTGATCAGCTTAAACTTTGAGTGCCTACAGTGGTCTAAACTTGTAAGCACAGCTGAATAAGAGAAGCAAAAGTCATAGAAATAGTAAAAACAACTGCTGATTTATTAACCCAGGAATTTTGTAATAAAATTTATATTAGAATCTTTTCAGATTGTTGCATGCACAGTTCCACTTTATTTGTAACTGAGGGATCACTTAATATAGATACTTTTGCATGTAAAAAGAAGTTTGGCAGTTCTAAGTTCTTACAGATTTTTGTCATAAGTGATGCTAATACCACATTTACAGTTTGAAAGTATTTTACAAGTCAAGGTTCACTTACAATATGTGCAGTGGGAGATTGAGTATATTTTAGATTTTATGGCAACAACCTGATCTCTGTCTGCTTCCTGAAGACGATTATTGTGTCTTGACTGATTACGTAGGAGCTCATAAGATTCCCATATTCTGTCCCAGATAGAAATGCAGAACAAAAAATTTGCTTTTACATCCCCAGTCATTGTTTAGGAGACAAAAACAGTTTTGGAATTAACTTCATGTAGGAATATGATAGGTTTTATTTACACACCACATCTGTGTACTTGTGTGACATCACATGAAAATTTATAATCATTAAATAGTACCATTATAGTGCATTTTTCTAAATTAAGTTTACAGAATGAGTTTGAGTTTGTCCATCTGAGACAAAAGAAGATTTCATCTCAGATGGAATCAGAAAGGGAGTGGTTTTTTCTATTTTTGAAGAACCTACAAAATTAATAAAACCTTTCCATGTACTCTTTATATATGTGTAGCCCGTGTTTTTAACAGTTATGTTTAGTTTTTAATTAGCAATCAGAATAAGTAAATACTAAAAGGATGCAGTTGCTTTGTGACTCATTTTATCTTGCCTGAATTTAAAAGCTTTTTTAATGATAGTGATGATAGATGATACTTTAAAATACGTAGAGCTAAAGCTCTTTACTCCATTTAAAAGAAACTATTCTTTTTCATTGATGATTGATGGGGAGGACTACCTTTAAATATTGTAACTATTGCTTTTCTAGAAATATTATCAATTTAACACACTCTATTTATCCTTTATTTTTCCCATTCTTCATCAATCCATAGTTTCATACAAACACCAGCATTTTCCTTCCTAGAATAAAGCTGCCCGTCAAAGTGGAGAGCTTCACCTCACTTCATGTGGTGGGGATCTTACACTCTACTTTTCTTTCTTCTGCTTGTGTGTGCTTGTTCAGGGGTCTGTTAAGTTTATTTTTCATGCAAGTGCTATACTGGATTGATTTCTAAATAATCATCTTCAGTTGTGTGTTACAAGGAGCTGTAGTACTTTTGGTTATAGAGATACTGTATTTATATGTTTCCCTCTTCCCTTCTCCCTTATTTCTTGCTAGTTCTGAAGGACTTATCACTTATCCTTTTGAAAACTAGATTCAATTACAAATAGAGAGTGTTTCTGAATTTGAAATTCTAAACAATCTGTTTCAGAAAAAAACCTTTGGGTATGTACTTTATGTAGTTAGTCATGAAGAAGTCCTTACTTATGAGCAGGGAGAATGTTATATAAATAGAGGAAAAATTCATGCCATTTAGGTCAGAATGTGAGGAACCTCAGTTGACTTAGGCCCTGAATATTCAAGTAAGCAAGGAATTATACATTGCAAATATATTTCTTGGGGTATCTATAAGGTTATATAGATATAAAAAGAAAAGTTTTCAGATTCAGTGAAATAATTTTATCTTATTCTAAAATTGTACTTTACCTTTGGTTATTACTTATGCTGGCTCAGAAACAAATGAGGAACAATAGTGCTTTTTTACAGTGTATGTAGAAAAATGGCCTCTGAAAAGCTAAGGCAAAACTGATGTATAAAAAAGTATAGCAAATCTTCATGTTGTTAGTAAAAAAAATAATTTCATGAAAATATGAAAGGACTTCATTCTTACTTAGAAGTGGCACTGGTGTATTATCTATTTGTCAAATGCACTGTCTTCATATTCATGTGATGCTGCTAGAAGGGATGCTGTTTGATCATGATATTGCACTAATGCTTCAATACTGGTGCTGCATTTGGTTTATATTGGTATTCTTCATTATTGGATTAAAAGACAGCTTTAAGTTCAGTGGTCAAAGTTACTGTTTCCTTTCATGTGTAGGTATGAATAGTTGTAAATTAAATTTGACCATCTGTCACATTCAGGGTGTTTAAAAATTTAGTAATTATTTCAAATATTACTGGTGTAAATTTGATATGGCTAAACCCCAGACTATTAGCTGTAAGGATTCTTGTGTTGCAGTGGAAGAACATTTATCAGTATCTGCTACTTATCAAATATTTTCTAATATCCCATATTCTAATTTACATAGCTTAATGCAAGGGTAAACTGGAAGAGCAAAATACCATAAAAATTAAAACCAAAGATAAATTAAGAATAATTTAAAAGGACATTTTGAATAGTATTTCAAGATGATTGGGACTGACCTCTCTCTGCTGTTTGATGAGAGAAGTTTACCTAATATTATTTTTAAGTAACTGAGAAATGGGAGAGTGGACAAAAATTCCTGATAGCCATTTGTACAATGTTCCTGTTTATGCACTTCTTTTGTTCCAAATCGCACAATCATGGAACAAAAATATCTGATAGGTGTTCTAAATGAAGTAGCATCAAATTGTAAGGACTATATTGAGCTAAATTCAATTTAAATTTTAAAAATGGGAATAATATGAACAAAGACAGTATCTATTTTTATAGCTTCATAAAAGATGTAATCACATATGTTTATTGGCAGAGTCATGTTCTCTTAACCAGACTTTGTGTACCTAAATGAAACCCAAGGAGAAGAAGGGTTTGTGTTAGGGAAATACAAAGTGGAAAAGAAAGGTGGTCAAGCTATAGAAAATAGTTGCCGTAGTAATTTTTCTAACTTTGATATTATCCATTGAGGTCATCATCCTTGATGAAATCAGTGGAAATAAATGAAGTGATGTCTCACTCATAAGTTATATCCTAATAGCTATTTCCTTTATTTTGCCTACTTTGTGATTTAAAAAAGGAGAAAATAGGAAAAAATCCTTGCACATGTATTTATAAATTCTATATTTTGATCTATACTGTCTCCGTAAGTCTAAGCAAAGAAAGACTTTATAGCATTTTTGAAAAGTGAGTTTGTCAGAAGGGTTTTTGTTAAAGATTAATCAAATGTAATGATTTGCTTAAAAACAGCAGTCGTCTTTAAACTAATAAAATTCTTAGGTAGCTGTGGTAAATCATAAGTGAAACCTGATTTTATGAGGCTCAAAGGAATTGCTGCTATATTTTCCCCATCCTAGCTACGTGTTGTAAAATGCAGGAGGTAGGTTGAATTTCCTTTTAGTTTGTGTTTTTTGTGGGTGATTTTAAATAAGTAGAGATGCACTATTCAAAAATTTTACAGTTGATAATTTGTTGTCATAGATAAATCATCTGACTTACTTTCTGATTGTCAAATCATAAGTGTTTAAATCTATTTCTCTTTAAAGGTATTTTATATAAGGCATAACTGTATATGGCATGTCTAGGCTGCTGTAGATACCTGCTTTTTTTCTGTGTGTTAAGGGGCATGCTGATTGTTGTTGTTTCCTGTAAAGAAAATTATTCTAGTGCAACAGATTAAACCCAAACAAGTTCCCAACATTCAGTTCTCGTGGGTCTAGGAAATCCCAGACACTTTTAATTTTGTACTTATAAAGTAATTCTCCTGAAGAAGCTGTGAACATTTCTACAAAAAATTGAATGCAATTAAACAACTAATTATCAAAATCAAATTCAACTAGGTTACCTGCTGCCAAAATTCCTCCCTGGAATTACTTGGGGAAAAAAAAATTAAAGTAACCCATTGCAGACATATATTAATAAATGTGTTCTAGAGTACTGTAGTGTCTGTAGCCTTCTGATTCTCATTATAGCTTTCTGTGAATGTAAACGCACCAAACTCACCAGAAGTCTATAATTTCTGTTGATGATTTGAAGGCATTTATAAATTTGCCTTAGTCAAATAGGAGAATTGAAAATGTTAGAGATGCTTTTTTCTAACAGCAGTCAATTTACTTGCTGTGTGGGATTAAAAATTAGATATTTTGAAAAAAAAAAAAGGTGGGAATATAGGAACTTGTCCTCCTTATTAGGCATTTATTGCAACTTCCAGGGAGTTGTCATTGTTGTAATATGTTTTCATGTGCAGTACGTACATTTAGGGCAGTAGAAGACTTTCTTGGCTTCAGTCTATCCCCATGCTTCTCCTCTTTTCCCCCTTCTTTGTGTTCCATTTGGTAAAACATTTGGATGTGGAAGGGAAGGAACCATATCACAAAGCAATCTCCATTGACATGATCAGGGAAGGTCACAGTGGTGGCAGCTGTGTGGTAAATGTACTGATACTATTGTGAGCAACTATTGTGAGCAACTGAGCACTGGGAGGGTGCACTTAGGAAGCATCCTTCTGTAATGATGACTTTTTTTATTTCAGAGTAGTATGTTTCATTCAATATGGTGCTTCCTGCATTCTTATTTTCAATACAAACATTTCAATCAAGTGCATTTGGGAATCAGAACAAGTGCAAGATAATGAATGCTCTGCATAAAATTTAATGGTAGTCCAATTATGGCTGAAGATGTTTTAGATCTTCTAACAGACAGGTGTAATAATGAAATAGATCATTAACTGTACAGGTTCAGGTCTTCTGCTGATTAAGTAAGACAGAAAAACCATTTGCCCCATAGCTGTTTTATTCTTCTTGGATGTCAGACTTAACAGTGTTTGAAATCAGTGTCACTAGCAGACTGAAAGGGGAGAATATATCATTGAGTTTTTTGTTTTTTGAAGCACATGAATGCAGCATGTTTGTGTTTCAACGCTGACCTTGATTAAATGTGGTAGAGGAGAGTACTTGGTGTTACTTTTCTGGTAGTCATATCCTAAAATAACTGCTTTAAAATCCAATAAAATAAACCAAAATTAAATACGATGGTAGTAAAACCCCAAATAAGTGCAAATACAGCTCAAAAGGTCCCTGTCCTATGTGTTTTGAAATGCTTGATATATTTTTTCTTTTTCAAGAGTAAGTCCAAACTTACCCAAATGAGATTTCATTAGGCATACTGTCTGTTACATGCAGAACTTCATTCCCTTCTAATAGAAAACATACTAATATTACTTATAAGTTCTGAATTTTAAATTTCTTTCTTCTTGAAAGAGAGACAATTTTAAAAATACTTGGTTTTCATTCTCACTTTTCATTACAAAACAAAATGAAATCTTTGTTCCAAGCAGAAGTTGAAGATGCTATTCCTTTTGTTGCTAGTTCTGTTTTAGGTATCTGTGTGTCAGACTGGATTCAAAAGCAAGCAATAGAAGAAACAAAACACAGGAATTTTATAGTGTGAGGATCATTTTCAATGGTGCGTAATCTTGCCAACTAAAAATGTGTTTTCACGGAGTTCTCATCTGCTCCTTTATTAGTTATTGTTTTCCAAAGACACTTTCTGTAAGTTGAATGGACGTAATTTTCAATTTTGTATTGTAGAATTTTTGTTTTATAGTAATTGTCACTTTCCAAGTTCTAGTTTCACATAATGGAGGGATGGCACCATTGACCTATAGTGGAAAAAACTATTTGTGGTGCTCTTGTTAGTATTTACTTAATGACTTGTTAGTCATTCATGATTATGCGTACTACTGAATGGTTAGAATTAATATCTTGTTTTGTTAGCGCTGTGCTCACTACCCTTTAGTTACTCATAATTTAAGAAAGCCTGAGCAGAATAGACGGCTGCCAATTGCTCGTGATTTTTTTTCGTATTCTCATTTTCACAAGAGATACTCAAAAATGGAAATAATTACTTCAGCATCCTTCATGTGTAAGATGTGGTGTTCCTAGGTTTTTTTGTGAAGGAGGAGGAAATGATAGGTGAACTGTAGCTAAATTTTATATGAAATTTAGATAGCTGGTTTGAACTTGCATAGAATTATTATTTCAGGATATGTGCTTTTCTTTTGCAGTTCCATATATTGTTCATGAATGGTTAACATTGTGTTTGCTTGACTTGCTGCTTGTAGTTAAACTGCTTTTGTTTAAACCTGGACGCTTATAAATAGTGCATAAAGTGTGAAAAGTTAACCTGAACTGAATTTGTTAGCGTTGTAGAAGAACATTTTCAGGCATTTAGTTTTTCAAAGTTAGTGTTCATTCCTGAATGAGGAAATTCTTCCTTATGGTCCCTAAGGCACCAGAGTTAGTCATGTTCCCTTGCCAGGACTCTTCACAAAGTCAGATTATGTTGTCTAGTTCTTCCACTCCGAAATGAGTCGTGTACAAGTTGCATTGTCTCTTGGGTTTTGGTAGCTATCACAACTGTTCAGTTACCAGGAAAAAGAGCGGAAGGAGGAGATAGAACAAATGTTTAAAAACATGACCTAAGGTACCAACTCAGTAGGTACAAGAAAGCATCAGTCAGAATGGTGTGTGGGAACAGAGTACTGGCTTCTTCATGTAAATTTTTCTTTTGATTCCTGTGCTTGACTAATTTCAGTTGTTCAGATAATTCTGATTTAACTACTTTGGATTTTGGAGGCAGATGTGGTGGGGGAGGGATGATGAAAAGCATAGCTCTCACACTTGTATGTACAGACATCATTTTTCATAGTTCTGTTGGAAGTCACTGACTCACTTGCTGAAACTTGGAAGAAGCAGAAAACAAACCAGCTGAAGGCAGAGATCCAAATGCTTTGGCAAACTGGAAACTAAGTGAAGACAGAGACACTATTATTTATAAATCATATTAAGTGTTAGGAAGTCTTAATTATAAATGAAACCCATCAACATTATTGTTAATTTTTAGTCAAATGATCAAGAGATTGGTAGAAAACTTGATTCTAAAAATTTGGAGAATAGTAGCTCGAGTTTTGTAGTTTATTTTTTTTTCCACAAACCAAAGAACCCTACTACTTCTAGATTTACCAGCTTTTATTCTGATGCTTCAAACTAAATTGAAAACAAACTTATGCTTTCGATTCCCTGGAAATGTTGGAGTTTTTGGTTTGTTTGTTTTCTCTTGTGCATAAAAATGCCACATTGAGTTTCTCCTACATTGTTTGTTGTGATGTGACAAAACAAATCTGGCTTGTGTGTGAAACAAATCTCTCATACTAGGGGGACTATCTTTAATAACAGATGAAAAATGGTTGTGGTAGTTGTGGCTTCCTGAGATCACACAGATAGACTTGTTTGCGTGCATTTGGTTTTCTTTTAAAATTTAAATGTACCACTAACTATAATTTACAGTTTCCTAGGGAAATAACATTTAATATGTGGCTTAAAATGTGTTTTCTGTAAATACCTGTGGTTTTAAGATATCTGTATTTTTGGTTAACTGAATATGTTCATTTTTCAATAGCAGTCTTTTGGAACCACAAAAATGAAAAGCTTTTAGCTTTGGGTTTCTTGGTCTTCCCTCTAGCCCCATGACTTGTATAATGCTATTCATATTTTACTATGCCCTTAAAATAAAAAAGACTCTTTTGACCAGCATACTTTACTCAGTAGTTTAAATGTGGTTATTTGAAAAAAAAATGATCCTCAGTAATTTAAATTCTAATCTGTTAAATAGTGGGGTTTAGCTGTTTAAGAACTTTTTTTTCTTTTTTTTTTTTTTTAACTCGAACCCCATAGATCTTTTCTTGTATTACCATTACTTCTGAAAGGTAAAAAGTTAGTAAGGTTAAGGAAGGTAGCTCAGGAAATACCTTATTTCCACTTTCAGTTTTATGTTGCTTCCAGCAGAATCAGCTTTGAATGTCTAACAGGATGCAAACTTTTTTTTCTTCTCAAGTATGTTATTTACAGGGATGCATTGGAGTTATACTTAAGTTCTGTGAAATAATATTTTTTTTAAATGACAGTTGATTTTTCTAATAAAACCTAGGAAATTTGTTATATTTTCTCTGCCTTTTCTCTCCCTTCCTTTCTTCACTTTCAGTGTAATGTGTTGAAACATCTCTGGTTTTCCAAGGCTGAGAGCTACATGATGGTGCACTATTATAATTAACAAATCAAGAAACATTTTTGTCATCACAATCGTGTGGTTTACCAAATGAAACTCAATTCTCTAAATGCTAAACCATCAATATAGCAAGTCATTGTTTCAAAAAAACCCAAATATATATACACACACGTACATACATATATGTAAGTATATGGAATGAGGAGATAACTGGAAAAAGCATACATACCTTGGGAAAAAAATATACCCTCTCTAAATATTACTTTTTTGGTACATATTGAAACATTCCTCTTAGCTCTTTGTAGAATTTCAACAGTTATATTCAGTATTTATTTGTAACTGCAAAAGTCCTTTTTAGTGTTTTGTCTGCTGTAGATTGCTGCGATGCACCCAAAAGGGAAACAGAGGTTGGGAGTTGAATAGGTTTCAACTCTTACTTGGTTTTGTATTAAATATTTTCTGCCTATCTCTCTGTACAGAAGATTATTCTTTGCTGTGGTAGATAGATTTTAGCACATGTTCTAATGTGAAGTGAGCCATCCAGTGAAGATTATTCTGGTATACTGAATTGCAGCAGTCTCTTACTCTGGTCATCAGATCCACTAGTCTGCTCTGTTTAGCACCTTCTGTATCCTGGCCCTGTGCCGATGCAGTGTCCTTGACCTGCCTTTCAGATCATGTATGTATTTGTAAGGACAGCTCCTTGCTTATTTGAGCACTCTAAATAATACTGGGAAATCCCCAAACAGTAAATATCCTTTTAATTTCACTGTTCATCAGTTTGTTCCTATTGAAAAAGTAAAATTATTTTGGTTTCAAACAAGATTGTGTTTTACTAGCAACAGCTTCTTAACTTTTTCTTTGCAGATAATTCGATGCTTTCTAGTGTGTCAAGTGTCCTTGATAGATGGCCAGATTGTGGGTGGTCTGTGCAGTGCCAAATCTATATACAAATGGCAAAACACTGGGTCAGATAAGACCAAGTTTTAACTGTCTCATAAGACTTGTCATCCACTAGCTTCTTTTCTGGAGTGGTAAATGACCAAGTTCACTCTTGCAAAGTCCCCTGGATCCCTTTGTTCATTACAATAAAATACCCAAACCACCTTACTGGTGGTTTTTTGTGAATTCTTCATTCAGAAGTCTTTTTGAACTTTCTAACAAGCATTCATTGCAAGTTTGAATGGATTTGACTTGGAAATGGTGACACAGTTTGGTTATGATCATTGCATGCCATTATTGATTAATTGTACTTGGAGTCTCTGTGAAAATAGATGTTTTCAGATTTTAAATGTGTTTTTAATGAAGAAGTACAGTTGCAGATACTAAAGATGCTAACACTTGCCCAAATGTTACTGTTTCACCTCTGAGTTAGATCAGTTTTCATGATGATTGACCCAGCTTTACGGCCAGGAAAATAGGAATAATTTTGTCAGGCCATTAGTTTACTACCTGCAGTGTGCATCCTCACTTCAGCTGTTTGCTTCAAACCATTTGTCAAGGATTATCAAAATTTACAAAGGGGAAACCTGCTCTGAGAATAAGCAAAGGGAGGAGTGTTGGAGGGGAATGTGGTGTACCCTGTACAGTTCTTGCTGTAAGAAAGCAGCAACCTTCTCCCTCCTCACCTCATGCCTTATTCCCAAAAGACGCAACATATTTCTTTTTAATAATTTTGATATTTTCAAACATTTAATATATGGCTTCTTTTAATATAAGTTTTTAGAAAGTTCCTAAAAGGGAAAAAGTGATTTGTGTTCTTTTTAAGTTCTTAAATGAATGGTTTATGCTGCAACATCTTTTACAGAGAGAACTTTTTCATCCCATAGGGGTAAGGAGTATTTAAAATGTATTTAGGTTAATTGCAAATTAAAAAAAGAACAAAGTTTTAAATGGTCTAGTGGTCTGAATTAAAAAGAAAAAAGTTTTCCATATCAGTTTTTATTTGGTCATTCCTGTCCTAATTTTATTAGTGTTGCAGTCTTTCATAGAATCCTTTGAGAGTACTGGGATAGCCAAGACCTGAATTTCTAATTTGGAGAATTGTGTCAGACATTTCCCTTCTGCTCTTAGTAAGTTTTTTTGGTTTTTTTTGAGTTTGGTTGCTGTTTGTTAAGCCTACTTTCCTTAGGCAAATGAGGTTTATGAGACTGTGGTGTGCCCTTTCTGGTCCCTTCTGACCTGTTTGTTCATTCCAACCACCAGAAGGACTTTTTAAAGATATATTTAAATTTTTTTAAGATCTCTTGTGTTTTGTGAAAATTGGCAGCTGTTTGCCAGTTGAGAGAAAAAACCTTTAAAATGTTTCAGTGAAGCAAAGTCTTCAATGTTGAGTTTTACTATCATTTTAGTATTTCCTAAGCATCTCAAATGCAAGTAAGATTTCTTGAGCCATATTCAGCCTCAGCATCCAGTGGTATTGTTTTTGATACTGATTAAATACGTCGATATATATTCTCATGTTTATTAAAGAATATTTTTTTTTAAATTAAATTTTATTTAGAGCTTCAGGCAATCTTAGAGTAGCAAAAGTAAGATATTTCTTTTTGATTGTAGATACCTTGTTCCTGCAAGGTAGAAATAAAATCACTTTAACATCTATTGCATTTACTAATTTTAAATAGCATAACCTCTATAGCCAAATGCCTGCTTTGACTATGTTATCACAGTAATCATTATTTAAGTTAGGAACCATTATTAGTCATGGAGTTGTTCATGCTTGTTCTGTACTTAGGTAATCTGTGTCCAGCTAACCCAGAAGTGCTAATTATAGTTCTGCCTTTTACAATAGCTTTTCGTTGCTGAATCATTAAGGATCCTGATTAAATATAGAAGATATTTCAGACACCATCTAATAAGTAGTTTTGTATAGGCCTATAGTATTTTTAAGGCAAGTTCTATGAGTGACTTTTTTTAGTCTCTGTGCTTGAGGATTACTTTTTTTGTAGTTAATATTGATTATAGCAATATAATAAACACCCATATTTTGGCATCTGTAAACTAACTTGTTTGGATTTTAAGATTAAATCCTAAAGAAAATAACAATAACAGGCTGTATTAGTTCAGTGATTTTTCTAGTCCTTACTTAATTATAATTTGATGTGCTTGTCTAGCATGTAGCCATTGTATATGTCGTAGAATAGTATCAACAAAAAACAAGAAAAATGAAAAAAAAACCATGTTTCCCCTGGTTTATATTAACTGAAATGTGCTCTCCCTTTTAGCCCCATTTATATGGAATGCATTTCTATTAGAATTTCATATTTTTCATTTTTCTGCATTTTAACCTCTAGAGGTTCTAAATAGATTCTTATCTATTTATAATATTGCATGTAACCTATATTTTTAAGCATTCTTTTTTCTTAATTATACCAGAATAAAGATACTGGTTAAAAAAAAAATGCTCATGGAGAATGTCAATGATGAAGGTTATTTGTTTGGGGGAAGTTTACCTATTGTGATGTTGAAAAAAAAATAAATCCTGTATTTCTCAAAAAAAAAAGGACAGTTCTGTTTCTCAGGGATTGTATGTGCTTCCCTGCTACAGCTGCAGATATTTTGAATATGATCTTTCTTCCTCCACCATCCGACTTCTTTCTGCAGAGTCGTGCAGTGAAGTCATAATCCTGTGTTTCACATCCATCTGTTACCATAGAAATGATTGTAATAACCTAAATTTAGCATGATGTCTTTCCTGCAGGATCAAGCAGGAGGATTGAATGGGTTGTATGTGAAAGAATCTCTGTGAAAATCAGAATATGTTAGCAAAATCTAAATGCTTTGATAAATTATGACAAAAAAAA
The DNA here is from genome assembly GCA_013397295.1 of Polioptila caerulea. NCBI lineage: Eukaryota > Metazoa > Chordata > Aves > Passeriformes > Certhiidae > Polioptila > Polioptila caerulea. Next base: position 190,883 of record VYXF01008933.1, on the reverse strand, counting down.
TATATCTCAAATAAAACACATTGTGCTTCTTGTAGGTTATTTAATGCATCATATATGAAATCTGCCACATACCAGGCAAACTTAATGTCAGTAATTCTTTTTTATCCTGTCAAGAGCTAGTACAACATGCAACGTTCACTGGAAGATACATATGTAAATCTGATGAAAAAATTTGGTTTTTGAGACTATTATCAGAATATTTACTGTGGTCTTGATATAGCAAAAGGCAAAGTACAGAGCTCAGAATTTACTGTTAAAGTGGCAATTTATACTGGTTTTTAAAAATGCAAACGAAACTTCTAAGAAGTGATTTTCTAGAAATGGAGTAGAGATAAATTTTCACATTTTATAAGAAACACGCTTTCCCATTGTTTGTTGAAAGCTGTGAGTTCTTTATTGCATAACTTGAGTCCTGGCTTACCATATTTATGTTTTTTGGATAGATGCCTATGCAGAGAATTCTTCCAATCTTACATGTGTTTTTATCTCAAAGATAAAAAGATAACATATTAGAAGCATATAGGAAAGCTGCATAACCAGAGCTTTGAAGTTAGGAAATGTCAACACTCCTGCCTTCATACAGTCATAATGAAAAATCTATTGAGTGGATGAACATACACTGTTACAAACACAGGACTCCAGGATCTTCACTTTAAGGATGATCTTTGGTCATCTGATGATCACCTAGTCAATATAGAGACTGTTTTATCACTAGTAAGCAAGCAGCTGCAGGAATTCCTGACTTCATGTTACTTCATGTCATTTCTGTGCTTGAAAAACTGGATTGCTTATCTCCTCTTGGTTGTCATGGAGTATTTGGGCTATGAACACAATTTGAATCACTCGGTAGGGTTGAGGCATTATTATCATTTAATAAATAGAAAAATTAGGCACAGAGGGATTCACATCAAAAGTATCGGTTAATTTTCAGTGTGATGTTTGTGTTATTTGCAAAATCACTTTTTAAAGTATTTTGTATTTAGTAGCATGTAACACAAAATATGTTCAAACCATAGCTTTCATTAACAGTTTTAGATGATGAATGCTAAACACTTATGTAAAATAGATCTTAAGAAGTCAAATCAGACACTCGAAAAACAGGGTCTTCCCTTTTTTCTTTCCCCAATTTCTGCCTCCCCACCCTTGAACATACCTTCACTATTACTCTCCCTCTTGCCTGCTCTGTTTCAGTATGAAGAATAAAATAAATGTTTATTTTGAGAGAAACATTTTTGCAGTTCACTTTCTCAGTCTGTGCATAACTTTCAACTTTGTAACAAATCAGTCAAGATTTTCTGTCTGAAAGTGCTTTGCTGCTAAGCTTATTCCCGAGGAGTAGTGGGTCAGAAAATAGCATATAAAGCTAAAGAAATCTAGTTTAATTTTTTTTTTTTGCATTAACAAAGAATATATGTTTTTGATTTTTAGATTATTTTAGAAACTTTTCATGCTATGATTCATATCCCTGCAAAAAAGTGGTTTCTGCAATATTTACATCCTAAAGACTATTCTTATTAGTGCTGATGGTGATGGTAATAATTTTGAGAGCCCTGCTCTAACATTCTATAAGCTCCTGGCTAACCATCTTCATTGATCTGAGTACCTAAAATCAAAGCTCTTGTTCTATGGAAATGTTTTGGGGGTTTTTTGCTGCTACTTTTCCTTATTGATAGATAACTGATTCTGCAGACAGAATATCAAAATTTTCTTCATAATTATTTTATTTCACTGAAAAATAGGAGGTGGGCAAGACAAATACCTTAGTTGGTTTTGGTTTTTTTTTTATCGACTGATATACATGTTGGGAAAAACAGTAGTAGCTTTTTCTTTCTGTACTGGATATTCTAGTGTCCAAGTCAGTTGTAAGACCATTACATTGTCCTTTGGTGCTTTAGGACTTAAACTCTTGCCTGTTTGAACCAAAACTGGTAGGATTTGTTAACATAAATTTTCCTTAGAACTTGATATCTTTTCATTTCCTTATCCGAAACTCTAATTGGAATAAATGTTATGTAACTTTTAAAATTGTTTTGGATTTCTTTATATTTTAATGTGTTCATAATTTGTATGACTGTTCTTTATGGGCTAAGCAGGAATTCAATGTAAATAAGTAAGTGAAGGTGTAAAGCTATGGCAATTTGTGTCATACTGCCCCTGATTAAATGTGTTAGACAGTCTTCTTATTTTTAAATTAGGTGATAATACAGTGTATTCACAAAGTATTATATAGATGTATAGAACAAAGGAAGTATTGTGTGGTTCATGAACTTGTATGAATGAGTGTTGGAACTGGAATAGCAATTGAAGAGACAATTTGTCTTGACTTTCATCTAAAGAATTACTACAATAAAGATACATTTTTTATTAGATCAGAATTTTTTGAAAAACAACCCATCACAGAAAGGTAAATGACTTTAATGTAAATATTGCATTTTTTCTGTAATAAAATAAAAAAGATGCTATACTTACTTTTAAATATTCTTTTTTGTGTGAGTGCATGTGAATGAAAATGTATCAAACTAGATTTTTGATGTGTGAATGCAATGCAATGGTGTTAATGTAATTGGAATGGAAATTGGATTAAAATGTAAAGATATTTAAGTTACTATGAACACAAGTGTTACATATTAGTATCAAAAATAATTGCTTTCCTTCAATGGCTACAGCCATACTAAAGCACATTTTTCTAAATTTTATGGAGTTTGACTTTCGTAGTCCAATATAATTTAGTTTTCAGCTAATTCAGAAATTACTGAATTATGTTCAATGAGAAATCAGTTATTGACATGGGCATATAAAAGCAACTAAGTATGTGGTTTAGGTTTCTGTTTGTTTTTGGGGGTTTTTTGGGGTTTTTTTTTTTTGGTGTCTTTTTTTTCCTTTTCTGCTAGACTTGCACAAGGGTTATTTCCTTTGAATCTACCTGCATTTGTATATTTTTCACTTTTCAGGTAAGCTGTTATTTCCCTTCCTCTCACTTGAAAACCAGCTTTTTAGTAACATTTTAATCACTCCTTATACGCTGTCATTTCATCACACAGGTAAGTTGCTTACCCCTTGAATAATTGAGATGATGTCTTCCAAATATAGCATGCATGGATTTGTTGTCACCCTGTGGTAGACACGTCCTGTCCTTTCTTATGAAGTTCAAGAAAGCTGCATATTCAGTCAACTTAATTATTGGACTGTAACCCTTTCAGGAGATTATATTCATACTGAACAATGAGGAATTGTAAAGATGTTTGTGTTTTTATAGAGTTTTATGTTTCAGGTTTGTACTCCACTGTAGTGTAAATCCAGATAAAAGTAAAATAGAAATTCAGTTTGTGAACAAATATAATCTAATGCAGAACTTTTATGTTGCTACTTTCTTATATTGGTAAGGTTAAGTGCAACTATCAAATTAAGAGGTCATCTAAATGCTGATTAATGGCTTAGAACATAATAATTCTTCAGCTTTACTGTTGTAGTATATTGGCTAGACACTTGCATCAGAAGTGTCAAATGGTATTCATCATTCAGTAGAAAGTATTCTCAACTCTTAATGACCAGGACTTAAGCAGATTTATGAGTGCTATCCTGCCTTTAAAACTTTTTATTATAGTGAAGGAGTATGTTTGTATGTGAGTGATAAAGCTGTGTGTAAAATGTACTGCTCAGAAAACATTCTGGACTTTTGGTTACTTGATTATACGCATTGGGAAACCTGATTGCATTGGTCGTACTCCCATTTGGCCTTTGAGGGAATTTGTTCCATGGAGGGTGGAAAATGGATTAATTAGAGTGAGCATCTGGCCCAACCCTTAAGTGAAACTGAGATATGCCTAGATAGATGGTTGATTTAGGAGCTCAAGCACATCACTGGTTGTCTCGAGTTTCTCTAGATACGCTACTTCCATTTGTAGAGTTTAAACAGAATAAATAGATTGAGACTGAATAATCAGAGGACCTGACTACTGCTTCATGGGAATTGTCAGAGCCTTCTTGCTGTTTCTAGTACAGGTTATAGGGAAACAGCTAAGTTTTTAATTCAAGTAATTAGAACATCATTTGTAAGTCTTAGTCAATTGAGAAGGTGGTGAAATAAGACTTAATCTCATAATTCCAAACCTCTAAAAATGAATTGAAAAATGAAGAAATAATCTTGTAGGGTTTAGATCTTGTGTATGAGGGGAGTCTAAATATGTCTTACCTAGGTAGGGAAGCCTAGATATTACTGTGAAAAACTGTGTTTTCTGAAATGGATAAAATGAATTGAAAATAAACTTTACTGGTCTTCAGTAGAAAGTCAGGTGATCAGTTTCTGATTTAATTGTGGTGACAGATTTGTATCTGTGTTACATCTTCAGGGAAAAGTCATACAAAGGACAGTCATCAACAGAGGGGAAGTAAAAGGAAAATTGCTATCTGCCTAAATAGGAAGCTCTCTTATCTAATGCTTTCTTTTAAATACAGAGTTGTTTTGTTGTTTGGTTTGGTGGTTTGTTTGATAATTTTTTTTTTTTTCTTTCACATTTGGAAGTTCTAAAAGTGGATCTTGACTAAATCAAATGCTTACACAGAATTATTTTCTGAACATAGTGCTATGTTCAGAGCTTTTACTCTCCCTGAATGTTATGACAAGCTCTGTATATCAACTCTGTGAGGATGTTTACATGTAACTTAATATACTACATAATATCCTAGCAACTGGAAATGCCGCCTGTATGTGTTAACAGCAAGTGTAGCTAGTTACGCAGCTAGATTTATATCTGGCATAGCCTGTGTGCTCGATTTTAACCGTTAGCAGCATGTTTGATTTGCAGGTTGGAAATGTCAGTAACGCTAAATAATTTGATCTCGTTTGTTTTCTCTTAGGTTATGCTTTTTAGAATGAACTAGAATAAGAAACAGCTCATTTGTGGGTAGCGAAAAGTCAGAATGTTACTTCAGTTTTTTTGCAAGTTCTATGTTCCTGTTTTAACATTAGTTAACAGAAGGATCTTTGATACACCTATTAATAAGTCTTAGCACAATCAAACAGCATGTAAAGATACTAACAATCTATTCAAAGTTATCAGCATTAAATTTTCTCATTTTTATTTGGTCTGTGTGTATTTGTCTTTTCATCTTTAGAACTGGTGAATTTTATCACCTTTATGTAGTGTAATAAAACACTTAAGATAACCTCTTTATCTTGTATACCTTGGCCTCCCTCCTTGCATTGCCATTAATGCAGGAGAAGAGAAGGCTTGTATCCACTATACAGTAATTTGATTTTAGGTACAGTGAGTTCTAAGTTATAATGAAAATTTAAGGAATTATCCAAAAATTATTTGCATTTATAGTGGAGGTGTTGGGGATTTTTTTCACTTTTTTTTTAAGTTGGTTGGTGTTTTTTATTTTGTTTTGTTCTAGATTTTTTTAATTTGTTTTCTTTTTCATTTTGTTTGTTTTTTTTGTTTTTTTCCCCAAAAATATTTATGGTAGTCAATTACTGGATAATTTTCAAGCATGACAAAACATTTTCAAGTTTTGCTGTCACAGACAAGCTATCCCTTTGGCAGATTTTCCCCCCAGATTTCTGCATTCATGTGTTGATGAGAACAGATTGTTTACAGCATTTGAAAGATATAGGAATGTCTTGGAGATATGGGAGGTTTTTCTTTGATTATTAACCCTCAATACAACAATTATAAAATATGTTATGAGTAATAGTGCCATGTAAAGATTGTATTTGTAAGTCATCTCCCGCCCTCAGTTGTTTTATATATGTATGACAGATCAGTAAAAAACAGTCAAGAAATGTTTGTTGCATAAAAAACACTGTTAAGTGTGGAAACTCTTAACATTCTTTAGGTATTTCTTGAGCATGAGAACTACCTGTTTCAAATCATGATGGTATTTTATGATTTGTCCTAACTATTCCAAGGCCTCTTTAATTTTAAATGGTTTCTCAGAGTCCAGATGGGACATCTGACTCCAACTCTATTGCAATTAGATTATTTGCCTCCTAAAAACTGAAATTCTTTTCTGCACAACAATCAGGAAAAGGTTTGGTTAGCTTGTTGTGGTTTTTTTAGGGATCAACTTTTAAAGTACATAACTTATTTTGCTAATTGGAGGCTTCAACAGAATCAGTATAATCTGATATTCATTTTGCACAAGATGGATTCAGAGCACAAGTCTTAAAGTCTGTGCAGTCTCAAGATGAGATCCTTAAATTCTCAAGATGAGATTCTTAAGTTAAAACAATTTACTTTCTTTTTAATCTGAGTTTTCTTTTTCTTTCCCAAAACTTGAATCTCAGCAGAGATTTTAAAATAGAAGTTTTAAGTTATTTTGCAGAATCTCAGAGGATAACAGCAGAAAGATTCTTGTCTTGTTTACTAGTGCCTGCTACTGAGCCTAGAAGCAACTAAACCCAGCATAATTAGTTTATAGATGTAAATCTTTGGTCACTAGAAATATGGCTTTGCTTTTTGCATTTTGGGTTGTCATTTTGGTTTTAGTGAACTAAGTCAGCAGAGCAATTTCCCAGCTAAAATAAGCAGAGTATTGACTATTTCTAATCCTACAGCCAAAGATGTACTTCTGGATTCAGTATTATGTTTACAGTCTTTTCCCATTGCTGTTTCTCGTAGCTTGAGATTGTGTGTGAGACTGTCTGAACTAGTTGTGTTTTGGTTCTAGATGTTTATGATAATACATTTAGTTTAACTCTTTGGCAAAGGCAGGCTTTACAAGTGCTTCATTGTCCTGACTAGTTTTGAAACTACATAAAAGTTACATATATTTAAAGGTCGTGGAAAAGAATGGGAATCTTCAGAAATTTTATCTGGTAGATTTGAAGTGTTCTCTATGGACACTGACAAACTTCCTCAAGCTTCCTCTTTCCCACACATCTTATATTACTGTGCTGGTGTGTGGCCTATGAAATAAATAGTTTTGTGCCTTTTTAGTAGGAAGTAATTCTATTCTGTCATATAGGACAGTAAAGTGTTCTACATTCCTTTTGTAGCTGTGCTATGTACTTTTGTATCTTGTGTGGTGCAAACAATTTTTCAGCAAGTGAATAATTTGAAAATACTGCAAAATTGTTACAGATATTCAATGAGTTATGAAGTGTTACTACATTGCTAAGTACCTGAAATGGAAATATATTTTAAAAAAGAACCTTGGACAATTCCAGAGTTGCAGTTGTAATTGGATGCATTCTTTGTCCCACTCCTTCTAATCTATCAGATTTGCAAACAAGGTGTACTACTGTATCTACTAAATAACAGATATTGACATATCATGTATTAAATGTGTGTAAATATTTTATCATATGAAGGAGGTCAAAAATGGATAGCTGAAAACATTTCATTGTAACCTGTAAGAAGTATTCTGCTCTGCTTCTATGGAGTCTTTTTGTAGTACTAAAATCTTTCTATTCTTTTAGTCCAATCTTCAGTACAATTTCTCCTGCTTGTGACTGACTGTGCATTTGCAGTCATAGTATTTTTGGGTTTCAGATACAACAATTAAAAATATATTGAGAGTAATGGTGCCATATCAAGATTGCACTGATAAGTTTTTCATCACTGTTCTGCTTTCTAAAAGAACATACATGGGAGATAAATATTCCTCTAAAAATAGTCTTGTAGAATTTCCGTGTTTTAGAATGTCATGACTTTCTAGAGAAGTCTTTGACTTTCTTGCCTTTCTTAACAAAGCACGATTGATAAGTGAATGATCACACATTTGGTGGTGAACTGGCTCATTTGCATATAAAAATAGAAATGCAGTTGGGTATCTTAAACAATGTGATACATATTGTGCCATGTGATTTCCAAGCAAATGAAAATTCCTGTATAAAACCACAAGTTTGAGTAGCACAGGAAAGAATATGAACACAGACCATTTTCTATAATATATGGAATTAAAAATTGTTTTGGCGGCTATAGGATGAAGCTGTATTGCATTATGAAGAATGCTTCTATTTCTTTGGAGAAAATTCTTGGGAGAATTTTTATTAGTTTTGGATTGCTACAGAAATAAATTGCACAGCCTTTCTTTTTGAATTTCTTTATTTCTTGAACATTTTGTGATGCATTTTTCCCTTTCTTATACCAGGTGAAAAGGTTTATGAGAGATGTTAATGTCGCTTCTTTTTCATTTTAAAAAAAATCAAAAGTTAGTACAGAAAAAGGAAAGATAATATTTTTGCTGAACTGATACTTAGAAATTGTTCTTTCTCTGGAGTACATGGTAATTTTTCATTTGTTTTTAGATAACATTTTTCATGTTTACTTCCACAATTTGTTGCTTACACTCTTTTATTTTAGTCAATTTAAATTCTATGTACTTCTAAGTGAATGTTGTATTATATTTTCTTTGCCTACTCCCCAGGCTAAATAAAAAAAGAAATTGAAAATTGAAAAACATAGACTTTTAATTTTCACTTTGCAGAGTAATTGAGGCTGGAAGGGACCTCTGAAGGTCATCTTGTCCGATCCCACCCTGTTCCAGAGGAGCCAACTAGACCCAGTTGGCCAGGACCTTGATACTCAAGTCAAAGAATGAGGACCAACCTGGAGCTCTTTAACAAATAGTCTGGGAGGGTAATTTAGTCAAGTGTTAGCTAGTTATCAGTTGCCTAAAGTAAAGGCTGTGGGCTGAGTAAATTTGGAAGCCTAATAATTAATCTCCATGTTGTAAAGTTCTCTCTCTTTGATTAAAAACTCACTATTTGCTCAATTGAAATGTTGGTCGTTTGGTTTTTTTTCTGAAAAAATAAGAGCATTTTTAGAGTTTGGTACCTAATTTAACATCACTCAAGCTATTAAACTGCCCTGATTATTTTATAGGGCAGAACAGTTACTCTTTTGACGTGTTAGTTATTAGTGTAATAAGGGGTGAAGTTTTCATGCAGTTTGGTGCCTGTGGAAGTTGAAAAGTCAAACTTAATTGTTTTATATACCAAGTAGAATTAAAACGGCTGATCAACTCATTCTTGAATCTTTTGGTTTTATGATTAGTAATTTCTTCTGTTGTATTAAGCACTTAGGGGTTGTACTCTTTTTCCTCTCAAAGTTGAAAGACTTTGACAAGTTTTAGAAGCTCTTCCATGCAGTGTAACCTTTTCTCTGCTAACGTACCAGGTTTTAATTGGTAAACGAAAACTTGCGCTGTGTATTGTGAGTTAGTTTTGTAGCCCCTAATTTACATTTTTGTTACTTACCTGCTGGCATTACCTTGACAGGTATTAGAAAAAGAAGTGAAAAAATAATATGCCTGCTCTGGAACTCACTTGGCATGTTGAGAAATTCATGGCATTGTAGTATTTCTGGTTTTGAACTTGGAAAAGGTTGGATTAGCACATTTCTCATATATCTACCTGCTTTTCACTATTGTTTGGAGGAAACACTGTGGGCCTTCTTAATTTTTTAAATGCTTTAAATTTGTACTTGTACTTATATATATGTTTTATTGAGCAGTGCAGTATTTCCTTTAAATTTTCTCCTGTGTATTTTTGCTTTCAATAGGAGCTGTTACTATAACAATTACTATGTTATATAGCAAAATATGTATCTATTTTCATAGCTTTTACAAATTTTAAACACCAGTTTAAAAAATCTGTCCAAGCTCAGGTAAATTGGTTTTATGACACAACAGAATTTGGCCAGTTTTGAGTAGATGAAATATTGATGGACTTTCTTGGCAAACTGCTATTACATAAGTTTATTGAATCTTTGTGCTTCTGCATACAGAAGCACTTTTGTTGCTTTGATGGCAGTAGCTGAGCAGGTACAGAATGATAAATATTCTGACTGTTTAGAATTATTCACTTGTATTTTTATTTGATTTTATATTTTTATTACAGAGCCCCCTTTCTAAGCCAAATTTTCCTGATAAAATCTTTGACTTGTCTAACACTGATAAGTTTCAGCTAAGATTCGAGGTATAAGACAGCATGTCCAGCAGGACTTCTAGTGCTGTTGTCTTCAAATTCCACTGACAGTTTTCCATGGATGTTTTGAAGTCTGGGTTACTCAACATATAGAAATACTACTACTCTATCTAGAGGTGCCAGTACTTTGCTTTTTTGTTAAGCTTGTATTTGCCTCCATCAAAGGACTTAGACTACAGACTACATTGTGAGATTTTACGAGCCTGTTGCAGACTTCCAGCCATGGTTCCGGTTAGGTGTTGCTAGTATACATGTGAGATTAACAATTAAAATGTAATTTCATTAGGTAAAAATGGAATAACATAGGTCTATACAATCTCCACATATTTTTTAAAATCTAAATTTGATTGGTTTTTTCTTAATATTTCTGTAAGCTCAGAGGTGAGATCCTAATTTGTTTGTCATCATGGAAAGCACTTTTTGCCTATAAGTAATACGTGTTTAGGGAACAAAACATAAAAACTGAAAGGTCACGCCTACTGGCAAATTTATCTTACTCCATATTTTAAAGCATCATTATGGTCATCAACAAAATCTTTTTCATAAGTAGCGCTAGAGTGCTAAGGACACAATGATCCAGTGGACACTGGTATTTTATATTTTTCAGGAGCACAGTGGAGCTGAGGTGATCCTGCCAACTTCTACGTTTTATGGGACCATGAAAGAACTGGCAACCCTGCCTTTTCACACTGCCATATTTTTAGCTCTTTTCTGTAAACTATTCATCAAATCCCTAGACTAGAGAATAGTTTTTAAGACGCTTCTAAGGAGTTAAACTTCATAGCATTTCAGGAACTGAGAGTTTTGATTTGCTATTGTACTTGCATCAGTTGCACACATTTTAATATTTGAATATGAGCAGGGAAGTGTAAAGACTCAGGATTGAAAAATCAGTTAATTAATATGTTTCCCTTTCAAAAGAACTGTTCACATAACAAAATTAATGTGTTTTTTTTCTGGACAAGCAGTGGCCTGAAATTGTAAATAAATATTGAAGTTATTTTCTATTTTATGCATTTGATATTAATTTTTCTTAAATACTTACCACAGATAAGTTCCATTTTAAATACCTTATATAATTTTAACATATTATATAGCTCACCTTGTTTTTTAAGATTCATGCAACTGAATTTTTTCTCACTTTTTATCTGATATTTTTGGTTTTATTAAGATAACTGATTTTGCACAACTGCATTTATAACCCATCCATTTCACTAATGAAAACCTTTCATGTGCTTTCAGTAGGAGCCAGATTCTTACACTTGTGGCGCAGCATCATTATCTTGCACTTAGTATGGACTCCAGTGTTAATAAAGCAATGACAGCTTTAATGTTGATGGTTTGGGATTTTACCAGGCAGTTATGGTCATTTTGTTGCTAATATGATAAAAAAGATACTTAAACAAAAAGCCCTACATAGTTTGTTGGGATTTTTTTTCTTTTTTTTCAGCTAGTATGACTTGAATGTGGGAATAAATATGACAAAGGACAATAGTCTCTCCCCTCATACTCTCCCCACACCCCTTCTTCAAAATCTTGACCTAGTGAAAGGAGACAGTGGTTTGAGACCCTGGTTTTATGGAAGCAATATAGGATAGAGGATATTCATGGTATTTTACTGATGACTTCAAGAAATATGTTGCAGAGCAGGAGATATCCATTGCATATGAAAAGTCACTTGAGTGGTATCTTGGACTTATTTGTTTGCCTTTGTGTTTCTAAGTTTGGTCTCACACCATGTGCAGTGTCATTAGATTCATCTATTTGGGTCCCATATTAATTAAATATTTTCTGTATAAGCAGCATGGAAAGATGCTTATATGAAATCAGTGAGAAAAGTTCATGCCTTTGCTGGGATTTTTAGTTTGATTTTCACAGAGGACTGTAATATATATTTGTGTAGTTTCAAGTGGTAGCCATCTGTGTTTAGAATTTTGCACTTTCAGTAATTATTGATAATAAACCTTTTCCTTTACATTTATCCAGCTTATTTCAGTCTCCCTGTTAGATGTGGATGCATGTCTTGCATTCTCTTTGATATACACAAGGATGCATGCAGTTTGGTATTACAGTTAGATTTATTATATTGATCAGATATTTCCATATATTTGATACATAAATCTTTGCTGTTGTAGTGGCTCATTTTATGAACTTATGTTAATGTTTTTTTCCTCAAATAGTTAATCATTTTTCAACATTATAAACATTAGCATATGATAACACATTTAGCAATGACAGACTCCAATGTAAAAGTAAAATCTTGGATTTACCTCTTTTCCCATTTTTAAATGATACACATATGTAGGAGGATCATGAACCTTTAAATTGTCAGATAAAATTTTCTTACACATTTGCTTTGTGTTTTTGATTAAAATATGCATATTCAGTATGTAAAAAAGCACAAGCTAGTGTTTTTCTTCATGTGTAATTTTCATCCTCAATAGATGGCTTGTAATACACCTGTAAAAGAGGTCATCAGTACTTATAAAACCTAGGATGTTATTGGTTTATACTGTCAAGATAATTGATAATTTTACTTGGCAATGAGAACAAAACTATTGTATAAGAGTTTCCATTCTGAAAATTAATTTACAAAAACAAGATGATGCAGAACAAGTAATAAAATTAAAAGTAAATTTTTAGTTTAATCATGTATCAAAACTTTTGTTTGAAGAGTATTGGTTCTGCAGAATAAATTGTATCCAATCCAGCCTAGCAGTTAAATGATGGTAAAGCCCTCTTACGGTCTGCATAGTATCAGATTACTGCAAAAATAGGTTAAAAGTTTTAATCCTCTGGGGTAGATGCTGTGTGCTTATTTATAAAATGAATGGACTATAGGTGCAAAGCCCTTTTAAGAAACTTGCTATTGAATCCCACTGGATGCTTTCAGAGATCCTCGCTGGAGACTACTATGCAGCTTAAAACAGGAAAATAATCTGTTTCCTTTAGAGGCAGAGAATTAAATAAAAAAGTTGTTCTGGCAATATTAATATTGTTGATTGGATGCTACTGTTTTGTTAGATAGCTGAAGGAAAATGTAGAAAATCAAAGCATAAAGGGAGTGATGAAATCTTCCTATAGCCAAGGCTGTTCTGACAGTAGAACATCTATTCCATAGAAGAGGACAGCCGTAGAAGACCTGTGCAAGATAATGTCTAATATCTCTGCAGGAAGAGGAAGATATAGTATTGATGATTTTGTAGAGTAGCCCACAACACACTGTTGTCTGTCTGTCCTTCTGAAGCAATCTGTATTTTTTGTGTAGATTCTGGAGTGATGACAGAGGTTGTAACAGGTCCTACCTTCTTTTGCTGACTCATTGTGCTTTCATCTATTAAATCTTTTGTATGTTGAAGGTACGCTTCACTTTGCCTTGGCCAGTGATAATTTCTGAGAATTAATTTTGATTTCATAGCAATATGATAATGGTCTCTGTTTGGAAGCTCTATGATTAGCTAAGTGCAGTAAAGCCATGTTAAAATGTATTTTAATACTAAAGGCCTAATTATTAATTGCATTATTTCTCATTTTTGGAAAATTACTTGATAAGTTGAATGTTAGCATTTTTATCTAGGTGTATCACTCTATCTTACCTTTCCACCTTTGACCATTCAGGGAAAATACTTGGTTTAGGTGTTTAAATCATCATGTATTTTGAGCTAAATTACTTCACTGTCTGTCTCTGATATTTACAGAAATGGAGATGTGAGTTGGAACAAACTTAATCACAGTAATATAACATGGAAGAGGTAAATAAATAAATAGATGGGATTTCTGTCTCAATTTTATTTTTGTGTTTATCTGGGATAAACCATGAAACTTGTACCTGATCATCCCTATAAATTTTCTTTTACTATCTAGAATACTTTTATTTTTTACCCAGTAGTTGTTACTGTTGTCTTGGATCTTGTTGCAGTCTAATCCTGTATAAAAACAATCTTGAAATAATCACTTGAAGCTATGATTATCCTTCTGCTTCAGGGGTAACTAGAGAAGTAATATAGGATCATTCATTTTAAAGTGAACTATCTTACTTTTTAAAAACTAAAATATTGTGACTTTTGCTGTTTGCGTTTTTGTTTGTTGCTGTCTTAATTGCTTTCAAGACTTCCAGCTCTTCTCTGAGTTGTTGTGGGCCTTTTGCTTAACTCCTGGAAGGAAAAAACCCAGACAAACAAAACTAAGCTTTCCTGCACTTCTTGTAATCCAAATATGTCTATACAGGTCAAGTCTGGTTTATTTTGGTTTTGAGTCTGTGATGTGTAGTTAGGAAGAGTGAATTATGTGTGGGAATTTTTTTCAGGAGACTTTATTTTGTCTGCCACACTTGGGTCAATTGCTTGACACTTGTGGGGAAAAAGGTACTACTAGAGATATATGCAGCTTAAAACTTTCAAAAGGGTTGGATACTAGGTCTGTGACCTTCAGTTTGGCTGTATTTATGGTGTAAAGTCAGGGTAGAGAGCTGTGTCAGGATACGTTCCTGTAGTTACTTGCATTTGTTAAAAGATAGGCTTCTGCATTTCATGGTGGAAACAATCTGTTGATACCTAGATTTAGTAAATTGCAGTAACAAGTACGATGGGTTTAAGTGTGTGAAATGCTGTATGTTAGTGTGTGGTGTGACCTTGGAGGTGTAAGCAGGAGCCTTAAGAATTTTAAATTTGCTTTTAAGTCTTCCCACATGCAAATGTTCTTGTCCTTAACTAGGGTGTCCATGCATGTATCACTTGCACAAAGTTTACTTTGTTAAAAGGGGTGACTCCTTGTAGCAGAGGGTGTCTTTTCTCCAGTGAAGCTTCATTATCTTGAGAGAATGAAATTCTTCTATTTTCTTGTTTTGGAAGAATGACAGTGTTTATATTTCACAGTGTGAAACACTGGGTGTGTGGTGCACTGGATAGCCACATAGTAACAATATTTAGACAATTTTCACAGTACAGTTAACTTCTGAGTGTCTTTAGAATAGTCTAAATAAGAAATATTTCCAATGTGATTTCATAGGAATATTTTTTCCTATTGAACTATCAGTAGGTGTGATAAAGGCTCATCTGCAGTATGTGTTCCTGTTTCTAAGTGTTTATATGTTGTTTATTTTACATATCACAAGAGAAAGTTTGGCATGATTTCAAGGTGTGTAAAATAAATAGGTTATGTTAAACAAAAGGCCACTTCTGATGGTATCTCTCTAGCACTTGAAAAAGGTTGTTTTGAAGCACTTCTGTAGCTTTTATACATTGGGAGTATGTCAATACAATATCTGTGTCTTCAAAATCCTTGGTCATTAAGACGTAGTTTTGTTCTTGCCTTAAAAATTAGCTCAGTGTTGAAAAACAAAATCTGTTTTACAGGTATATTTTTTCTGAGATATTAATTTTTTTTTCATTCAAAATCAGCAATTATTGCTTCTTACAAATTAAAAGGCTCATTCAAAATGCTTTGTTTTTATTTCCTGAATTAAATAATATTGACAAGGTTGTCCTTCAGAGGGTTGTAATACAGTATTTAATGATCGACTCTAGTTTTCGTTAATAACCTCTGTAAAAAGATAATTATCCTACGTCTAGTCATTGGCTGATACACTTAGCAGCACATCTGTGATTCATTCTTTGCAATTACTCACACTTTGTAGCCTAGAGATGTAAAGAACTCCATGCTTTTCTTGACAAGTATTGTTAATGTGTAAAGGTATTCTGAATTTTCCCATTCTGCATTGACAATGCCCTTGAATACAGACAGGAATTACATCTTCTGGGTTGTGTGAGTATTCAGTCTCAAACAGCCCAATGGTGGTTTGGCACTTGAGCTTTCCCATGACTGTCCAAATTAATAACAAGCAGTTGGATGTTGTACATTGGTACCAAATTGTGGTAATTGGAAAGTTATTTAAATACCACATAAACCAATTAAGAAGATAGAAGTACTTTTCAGTTGTAAGAACGAATTTTAGATAACATTTAATAATATATAATAATTAAATCTTCACAGCATTTGAAGTATGAGCTACTTCAGCTTGAACTCCAGCATGGTCAGTTTTTATCTACTAATGATAGACTGATGATCCAAATTTACAATGTAATAGAATATTGAACTTAGTTTTAGTGAACAGAATTTGACTTCTGAGTTTTTTAGGTTTTGTGACTAATAGAAATAATAGAGGATCAAGAACTCTCAAAGCCTTCAGCTTTATTGTGATGTATGTACAGTATAGTTATAAAATTAAAAAAAAAGCAAAATCAAAGCTAACTTATGTTAAGTAAATTAAAGCCATTGGAAGCTGAAACTGCCACAGTTTAAATTTTGATACAACAGCAGCATACTGTTTATTTTAGATTAGCAGTGTTGATATGCTTTTACTTCTAGCATCTTCATGTGGATTGCAGTAAGTTATCATCTTTGACTTTTCCTTGTGCAGTGGGTTCAGTTTAAAATGTTTTGGAGTATTTTTTTTAATATGAATTTCGCTTATTGCAAGATGTTGAAAAAAAAATACAGCAGTCGGTTTGGTTAGGGTAAGGTACATTGAGCAATAGGCTCTCTTCCTATTTCATGAGAAGACAGTGGGTTTTTTCCAATAACCTTTTTAATTACCTTTGCCAGATATAACAAATCAAAATTAATTACCAATATATCAAAACAAAAATATTGCCATAAAAATCAAAATATAATGTTTATAAAATCTTTCTAGATGAGCTAAAGTTTTGGCTTCTTACCCATTTAGAAATTTACGAGCATTAGTAATAAATTTATTTTGCATGCTTTCCTGTCTGCTTTCTTACAAATGAAATTTTTGAAGCGTATTAAATATGTTTTTTAGTTCACCATGTTTCTATCATATTCCAGGCTTCATCTCCTGTGTAGAAATTTTTATTTATATTACTGTTGAACTTGAGATAGTTGAAGTTGTCTAAATGCTTATGAACTTTATGAAAAGTCTATATATTCAGCTTTTGATCAAGTCAGTTTTTAAAAAATCATTAAAATTCTCTACCAGTAAGCTAAACTGAATGTAAGTTGCCACAATTGAAGTTAGATAATTTTCAGGTATCTGAGATGCATATGTTTTTGAAACTTCAGACAAGCAAGTCAAAGAGTCTTCTGCTTATCATCTCACTTAAACAGCACCCTCCAACCAAAAACTAACCAAATAAGAGGCTCTTCACAGCATCCTACAAAGAGGATGGTTTCCAGGGTTAATGCTAATTGCAGACAGTTTCTTATCTTTTTAATAGCATATAAATAGCCACTAGCTATCACTAGAAACCAAATCAAGCCAAAGAAAGCAACAACCAAAGAGAACCCAGAACAAAAAAATCAACAAATAGTTTCTGAATCCTTACATTATACAGCGATGTTTTTATATAACCATTTGTTTGTGCTTCTTAAAGGTTATTCGTTTCCTAAACCCTGTAGTGCTGTGTAGTGAAATGCTGAGTTTAGAGTGGAGTTCAAGCTCTGATTTGTTAAATTTGTGTAGGTATTTTTTCATCTTAGTTGCGAATTTTTCAGGGATTAAGTATTTTGTGTATACTTTGACAGGCAGTTTCTGTATTGTTGGTGCAGTAGAGGAGGACTGTGTCATCGAGCCCTGACTTACACAAGGACCTCCTTACGAGGTTTTAAAGTTCTTACTCTTACCGCCCTAACAATTTGTATCTCAAACTGGATTTGGGGCTAGGCAGCATCTCTACTTTATAGTGGGCAGCTTCTCTATTTATAGTTGCACCTGCTTCAGTTAGACTTTGGTTTATTCTCTGACTTTATTCTGAACTGTGCATGCTTGCACTCTCTCTCTGAAATATATTAGTGTAGTCTTGTTCTCTGCCAAAGCAGGAGATGAAAGCTTTGTGGTCTAACAATGAATAGAGGTAATAAATATTGCAAAGTTCTCTCTTGTGTAAGCATATGATAGCTACATTACGGATGCACATTGGTTCTTGATTTTGTTATTGGAATAGTTTTTTAAACTGAAATATAAGCCCTTCTTACTGTGAAAAACAACTGTTACATGACTAACGTGTTGTAGTAGAACAAAAAAGCAACTTTTGTTTTAGTTTCAGGCTCCAACTGAATGTCTCGTTTGCCAGTGTTCAGAATGTATTATTGTGGAGGAGAATAAGAGTGTTAGTGTTTGCGTTCTCCCAGATTTTCAATATATAGTCTAGTGGTAAAAAATTTAAAAATATATAATCAGTAGTATTTCCGACTCAGTACAGAAAACTGCCATGCAGTGTAATAGTAAAAGGAAAATTGCTATGAATATATCTTTAAAAATATAATTTTGCAATACTATTATAAATCTTGCTCTGTATTGTATCATGTCTTAATTAGGATCCCTTTTTATATGGGGTGGTAAAATAAAACCTTTTAAATAAATTGTTGTCAAGTCGTAGGCTTTTTTTCCGAAGGTGAATTGTAAATGAACATGCTGGTTATGCATCTTGGATTCTGGAAGAATAGGTTAGTTGTTTTGTTGTTTTTCATGTAAGTTTTTGCTTTCAAAACACAGCAGGTGTTTGAAGACTCCCTTCTACTGTACAAGTTTCTGCTTTTAACTTAAGATAACTAAATTGTCTAATTTTGTTTTAGTTATTTGTACAAAAAAGACGATTTAATTTTGTAATGGAACCAAATTGTCTAAGGCAATTTAGTTTAAAAGGTTTACTGTGCTGCCTTTCCAAAAGCATATGAAATTACATGCATATGTATGTGTCTATATTTATAAAAGTAGGAATTAATATGCAAGATTTTGAATATTTTTGCACTTGTATGGTTGGAATTTTCATTGGCTATTCACAAAGTGAAGCATTTTTCTATTCAGTTACGTCTTGGTTTTGGAGAACTTAAGTTCTGCAAATGCCAGTCTAAATAATTTGTAATGCATATAGACCTTGTCTTCCATAAATTGTCTTCTGTTTTAGTTTTATTAATTGAGAAACAGGAAATAGTGCACAACTCTTCTTTATTACTGAAGTACAAACCTAACATAGGAAGAAAACGAGCATGATTAGAAAATGCTTGAAATACAGGGTTTTTTTGTACTTCTTGAACTGTACTTCCTTTTAAAAATAAATGAATGCCCTTGAACTACATGACTGAATATTTGCATTCTATTATTTACGAAATTTCAATTAATCAATCTAACTCTAGGGAACAATGCTTTGGATGTGAAGTCATCAATGCAATGCTGGTGTTAGGGAATTGAAATAAAATATGACTTCAGGAATACCAAAGTATAGACTGTCCATTGTGTTCTGATAGGTTACTTAACCTAGGATTATGATTTTGAGAATGCTGTTTTGTTAGAACTGTGTTAAATGATCAGTTACACACAGCATCGTGCTACTTTCTTCGAGTTCTTGGTCTGATACTTCCTTCTGTTCTTCGTGTTCAGTATATGTTCTTAAGGAATGAACAGTGTATGATCACATCCCATCTGATGTTAACTTTTCTAGGTGAACCAGATTCTTAAAGTGAATTTTAGAATTAAACAAAACAGCCCACATTGTTTAAACCCTCAGTGCAGATACTGACCCTTCCTAGAGGCAGAACTTAAAGTGTGCACCTGTGAAGGTGGCCTAAAATATAGGATGGATTGCTGGTTTTTTTTTTTGTTCAAAATCTTTTTTTTTAATGTTTAGAAACCCCTTTCTCTGCCTTGCATTGAAATATATATTGGTTTAAAAATAACCCTAAAGTCTTTCTTAAAATGAAAATTTTAATAGTGAAATGATAAAAAGACCTGTAGACTGCATATTTCTTCTACTCCTCAGATTTTTCTCTCAATTTTAGGTAAATATTGCCAAAGAGATCAGCAGTCATCTATTTCAAAGTATCTGATGCCAGTTGAAAAAAAAAAAAAAAATGTTCACTTCTGCAAAACTGTGCTTAGTATATAAAACTTGAATCAAATCACCCTTTTTCAATATTTTTAGATTTCATGTGTTCTGTGATATATTATGAAGTATTACTTCATACCATGAAAATATATTATAAAGTACAGTGTCCATAATCAAAAAGCACATTGACTTGTTTGTATAATAGTGGGAACTATGAAAATATACCAAAATTACCAGATAATTTAATCATTCTGATTATATTTATCTTTTTTTCTATGTATTTTTATACGATAAAAGGAATAGATCACTTTTATTTTTTTAATGAATAAAATTCATTCAAAAAAAGACCATCAATCTCTTATAAAATGATCAAATGGATATATAACCTTACAACACATAGAAGGAAATTCTTCTTGTGGCTATATGTAGAAGAAAGAAATTTCAGGGAAGAAGTTGAAAATAATTATATTATTGCCATAGAATATATGAATGTGTTATTTTTATGGCATTCTAGCTTGTTCAATGGAGCAACAGATCTATTTTCTGTACAGAGATATTTTTCCTGTTGTCTGCTAGATCACATTAATTGTATTTGGAATACAAAAAAGAGTACCCAAATGTTTTAATTCCTGTTTGCCAAATGGAGTAGCTGTAGTATAGTGGTGCTTATATATTAAAATTCATATTTGGCATGCACTGAAAGATTTGCATTCCTTGGTTCTTTGATCTTAAATTTATATCCCCTTCATTGTTGAAGAAAATATTTGAGAAAAATGGTGGAACCCCAGATACTTTCTGCTGTCTTTTCTGACTCTCTTGTCATTAAATTAATCCAAACTACTATATCAAATTGGATCTGAAACCAATTTAAATATTTTTTTAATTACTTGTATTACTTCTATAATGAGTAACCATTTCTGACATAGCACATCAATTTCATGCATTTAGTAAAATACTTGACACTGGATAATGTGCCACAGACATCCATCTTCATCAACTTCATCTTCATTTTAGTATATATTCTAAATTTTCTAGAGAAGAAATCTAGATATGAGCATTTGGGCATTAATCTAGAACACTACATATTTTCAATGTGTTTACTGGAGAACTAAGGTAAAGAGTGAGGAAATTACAGAACTTGTGATCTTAGCAATGCTTTTTTTTTTTTTTTAACTGAATATAGTGAAGGCACTGGTCATTATACAGAGCTGTTACTATATACCTTAAATGCTTATATTATATGCCACTCATCCCTAATCCAAATTATTATATATGTATTATCATACCTAAAATGAAAATCCACATGTTATTTTCTACTTTTGAGAAGGCCTTTGTCTTTCTTGTCAACACCTTTCTTGTCCAAAAGCTGCTCCTGGAAGAAATTTCCAGCCTTAGAATTTGGTCCATTCCTTTAAATACAGTTATCTATATGTTTTCATTTTACCTACTCGTTTGCTAAAAAATAAGCACAGTCACAGAATTTTATCTATTTTCTTGACATAAACATCATGATTTTCTGAATATTTTCCTTGTCTCATGACTAGCTCAATTTGTATTGCTTTTAATTTTATTTTTTTTTTTTTTTACTCAATGGCTGGAAAGTTTCCATCTCTTGCAAAGTTTTGAAATTTGAAGAAGCATCTAGTGAAGTTACTGATTGCATATTTGAAAAGAAGATTTATGGAATCAAAATATATGCACAAATATATGTGTTAGATATTTGTGATTCACTTTTGAAAAAGATTATTTTCTGCTTTTTAATTCTCAGATTGTTTTTATGGAGATTGTTTGGATTTGTTTAGACTCTAAAATAGTCTGTGCTTTCATTTCTAAGTCTAGTTGGAACATAACTAGTACTGAGAAGAAAATTCCTACTGTAACATTATAGCTCTTAAATTTTTAATCTTTAAGATTTAATTGTTCATGTAGTAATCAATAAGTATACAGTGCTTTTTGTCATTAACCAAAAACTTAACTTTGAAACAATAAAATTTCTGTGTTTTGCTTTTCTGCAAAATTGTATTAAAACTAATTTGAACAAACACTTTAATTTTTGCCTATATAGTACAAAACTAAACTAAAAGCACTTCACCCAAATCAAAGGTTCCAAAGCACATAGTCAAAGCTCTATGAGTTTTATAGTATAAATATTCTTTAGGATATGTTTGGTGTTTAATTGTTACATAAGAATCAAGATCCTAGGTACAAATCTTCACGTTGTTCTAATTTCTTTTCCCAGTTTTGTCAAGGATATATTGTAGGACTTGTGCTATTAAAGGATCATCTTCTGATGTGAAATGTAATTTTACCTTGAAGTCCTTCCATGGCAGCGCTGCTTTAATTTCTCTTAATTTCCTTTCATATAAATCTTCTATATCACTTTATTTTAGTGGATGAACAGTTATTAAGATGAAGAAAAATCAAATGCCTTTGGCAGCTTTTATCTAAATCAAGAATGCATTTGACATTTAAAAAGCATTCATTTATCTCTAGCAAGAATATTAAAAACAAAGGTGGCTTTTTTTTTTTTCCCCTAACAACTGAACACAGCATTAGAGTTTTTCTGGTATTCACTAGTTTTCAAAATGAGCTGCAAAGCCTATTAGTCCACACATTTTGAAATGAGGGAACTAGTTCAAATCAGATATGCTCGTTAAAGAAAAGCCAGCATATGAGGTCTTATAGTCATTACATAGGCAAAGAAAGCAGATACTTCAGGTTCAGAAATCTGCAGAGCAGTGACGTGGCATTCCATTCAATTTTTTACCAGATATCACAGACTGGAAATGTGAGCTTTGGCTGATACTGCTGGGAAGGAGAGTGCGTCAGGCAGCTGTAATTCCCATCCTGTAAAGGTACTGATACTTAAAGTCTCTGTAGTCCAAATTGGTACACAAAAATACTAAAATGTTGAATTTGGACCTTAGATATATTTTTCAAATTTCTGCCAACTACTCTTAGGTGTTCTGTGGATACTTTGCAATTTTTTGCTCTTTAGGTAAGAATAAGGAGAACCTATTCCTTACTTTGCAGTTGTTTGCAGGTTGCTTCCTGAAACACTGTCTGTGGAATGCAGTTTTAGTGTTTTCATAGTGTTTGACTAGAAAAATAGGTTTCTGAAGCCAATGGCATCAGATTGTTTTAAAACAGGCCAAAATTTTGTTAAAGGATTTGTAAGTTTGGTTGCTCTAAAATCAAGTGTTGGAGCATTTTGGGTCTCAATGAATCTAAAAAAATAAAGAAAAAAATCTGGTTTTAGTGTGATTCTTGAAAGTGTGGTGTTTCTGAAAGGTGTTTCAGTGCAGGAGGAGCTGCAGACAATTATTCCAGTGCATTCGTTGACCATGTCTTACCAGCATCAGGTTTGTCTGCAGTACAAAAACTAAATTCATTTGTGGAATAAGATTTTTTTTTTTTGTGGTATGTCCTTAAGGAATCATAAAGCCTAGAGAGTAACTGACATTAACATGACTCCATGTACTGTAAAACCCATTCCGTTTTATATATTTTCAGGGAGTATGGAGTGGCACAGGAAGGAAATGCCATATCGCTGGAAAGTTGCTCTAATTCAGCACAGGATTCTTGTGAGAAATTACTTCTAATATTACATCATCCTATTCTGTTTTTCACAGTTTACAGTCTAATTTCTTCATTTTTTTTATGCCACTTTTGTTCATATCAGTAACCACATTAAAATACATTTAGCAGATTAAATAGGCTTTCATGAGTATTAGTGCACATCTGATAGCATGATATTTTAGTACTCTATCTTTTGCTGTATTGCGTTATATGAAGGCTTATGGGTTTGTTAATAAAATTATTTTTCCTTTTTAATAAGGCCTGCTATTTTATAACGCTACATTTCATTGGCTAACGTGAGATTCAACAAATAAAAATAAGTCTCAGCTGCTTCCACTCTGATGAATATTTCTGACAATAATATAAGCAGTACTTTAGAAGGGGGAAAAAACAGTGCCCTTGCCAAAAGAAAAAATAAAAAAAAAAAAAAATCAACAAAAACACAAACGAACAAAAAAAACTAAAAGAAAAAAATTTTAAAAACACCAGGAACGAGAAAAGGAAAGAAAAAATGCAATTGGATATTTACTTCAATTATATAACAAGATATTAAAATTTTAATTTTCTGTTGCTTGAGCTTGCTACCTTTCTCTAATTTATGACTGCTTTTCAAACACTGTATCTTGAGGAAAGTACTTTCTTTTTTTTCTCTATTCTGTAACATCAAAGACCCCCCCCAAATTTTTTTTTAATTTTATTTTTATAGATATTAACTTAAGGTCAGGAGTGGCACTAACAAAATTAGTATTTTTTGGGTATAACAGCAAATCTCATTCTATAAACTAATCAAAGTATGAAAAATTATTAAGATTAGATTTTCATCATATATTTAGAAAAATATATATGCAACAAAAAAAAATATCTTTTAATTAGAGAACTGTTTCATACTCCTAGTTTTGAGGGATTTTTTTAGGTAGTTAGCATTTGTAGATGATTCATTAATTAGGAGGAGCAGGAAGAACTGTGGCCAGCTTTATAAACTTCTGTTGAACTCTCTGCCAAATCATAAATGCAATGTCAGATGGAAGATATCAGTGCAATTTTTTTCCTCTATCTGTAATCTCCAGAAATAGATTATTTTGTGTTTGGCAAGCATAAGCCTGGATTTTTTCTGCATTTTTAATGCATTTTGTACAAAGTAATTCCATATACCCGCTTGGGTATATGGTATATACCAATATTGAGTTAGTTGTACCTTCCTTTTCTTTGAAACTCATTCATTCCAGATTTTGTTCTATTAGTTAGTGATTTTCTCTTATTAAAATTGTATGACTCTACTATTTTGCTCCCTTTATCTGTTCTTCCTGAACTACATATGTACGCAATTTTTTCACACTCATTTCAGTTACTTAGTTCGGCTCTGTAGTCATGATCAACTACAAGAAACTGTTGTCCATTTGTACTTTGTCTTCATATATCTCATTATTTGGTAGGCTGCCTGCCATCATCTCACTTTAATCTGTGTGCCAGGATTTGCTTCCTAATATTCTTCATTGATATACATGGTCTTACACGCAGATTTGGTCAGGAGTGTATTTTTGTTTCTCGCAATGATGCACACATCTAGTGTTCCTGTCTGTGACCCCTAGAACATCTTGTCTTGACTGTGGTTATCCTATAGATACTCTACTTAGAATTTGAATAAGTAATTTGAAAACTGATCCCAGTTCTCTTCACAGACCCTTCCTTCTTACTCATTTTTGGTTACTGTGGACAACATACCCTTTCTTTTCAAGACTATAATTTGTCTGTCAAATTGCATAGCCAATCTATGACATTTCAGATTGCATGCATCTAAACTTTACTCTTTGTTTATAAAAATCTTCAAATGCTTGTTCTTCTTTGCAGGTTACCAAAGTCTTATCTAGGTCCTTAACTTTCATTTCTTCAAAAAGCCACTTTCAAAGTCATTTGTCTATAAACTTTCTCTGATCACACCACTTGAATTTAATTGCTTTCTAACTCTATATCTTGTCAAATGCAAAATGTTGTCCCTGTTCATCAGTTTTCTATACTTGAATTCCTTTTCCTAGAAGGAATTTTACCATAATGGACTCACATGTTTTGTTAATGATTTTAATTTCCCCGAAGTATGTGTGATCCCTTGCATGAAGAAAGCTCTTCTTAAAAACATTTGAGCTTTTGTATTCCTTTCCAATCCTTTTCGTAGAGTCTGTCTTGATTGTCAAGTCATAAATGCCAAAGATTATAGCTGGACATATGCTGTACCTTATGGATTATTGAGTTAATACCATTTTCCCTTTCCTGATTTTTAAAGAGTAATTAAAAAAACATAAGAATGAAAGGAGAGTGAAATATCTGAATAGTTTCTGTCATTATGTATATGTGTTCACTTTTACTTTAAACACTGATACTTTTCTCTTACTGCTCTAAACACTTTCTTCCATCTCTTTTTCTTCTAGAGTATAGGTCAACATGTTTCCATTAGTATCTGCTGCCATGATGTTCAGTGGTGAGGAAAGTAAGAGGGAAGAGGAAAGAATCTTGATATGAATATCAGCAGCTATTTATAAAATCAACATTAAGCTAGAATAAAGGTCTTAAATTCATCAGTAAAACTGAAGGATGATATTATTGATGCAAAAATTATTTTTTTTACCATTTGCAGATTTTTTTCCTGTTACTCTAATTGTGTAGAAGATTTAATTATACGGATTACTTGATGTATGTAAATTAAATATTGTTATATTGTGCTTGTATAATAGAATGTTTAAGTACACAGGAAGTACACAATGTATTATGTTACTTTTCTAAGGTGATACTGATGACGTACAAGAAGTATGTTATTCTTCTGAAAGCTATGCTGTGTGGACTTTGAATTTTGTGCATTAATAACTGCCATGTAATTAAATTATGAAAGTACCTGTTGAGCACATAACATCAGATACTTAATCTTCTTCTCTATAATAGATGAAAATTCTCACATTGAAATGGTTTGGTTTTAATCTGTTCAATGTATTAGTCATAGTAATGAAGGCATTTTCTACCTTTGTTAGTAAAATACTTCAGGCTTAGTGCAGAAACAAATCTATATCTGAATATCAGGTATGTACATGTAGTTTCTGTTTTGTATTTTCATACACCACAGTTTAGTTTACAAGGTCATGATATATAGAATATATTTCTAGAAATGCAGAAACTTTGAGTTTTCATATTGCTGAAGTGTTTCAATATACAGTAACCTCTTTTTCCTTCTGCTGTGTGGCTTATAATAGTTATTTTATGCTGATTTAATGTCTTCCTTGAGAATACTTTCAAGGACATCTTTGATTAGATTGATCAGACTTAATGAATATGTATATGTATTGGACTAAATTGTAGGTTGCATTTAAAAATAAATTGTCCTGTGTGTATCACATAATAGTAGATTGCAATGGAAGACTAGGGCCATCTATTCTAAATGTGAGATCAAGTAACTTTAGCTTAAATCTGTTTAAAAATTATGTAAAAATAAACCCTATAATTCAGAACTTTATTCATTCTGAAATTTAAAATTACCCTCTTTTACTTACAAAGAGGTATTTTTTTAAATTGCTTTTTTTTTTTTTTTCATTGGAAGAAAGAGGCCTGGACATTAGGGGACAGATGTTTTTAATATGAGTTAAATAAAATGTGTCTGCTCTGTGAACTTGTTGCTAGTTGATGCCAGTTGGCACTTTTCTTGAAATTATAGGAAGGTACACATGGAAATGTCTTAGTAGAAACATTCTGTTTTTAGAATACTGCTTGTAGATAGTATCTTAGTACCTTAAGAACTTTTCTAACAGTCTCTCTGGTGTGATGCAGTGTAGGATGTTAATCATGTGTTTAACTGACAATCATTGTGGTTTAACTGAAAGAACTCTTCTTCCTTTCTAATGCCTTTGTTCATCCCACTTCAAAATATTTGAAGTACTACAGGAGCACTATCCTGACAGGTGGCATTGTGAAATTACTTTATCAGGTTTCAATAGAGGCTCTGTTTTTTGAAGTTGGCTTTCTACCTGTCATTCCTGAAAGCCAAGTATGACTTTAAAGATTCAATCATTAAAAAAAAAAAATAATTGGAAAAATTTATGCTCATACCTTTTATAATTAATTGATAATTTGTGTATTTGTTTTTAAACTAATTAAACTCTGAACAATATTTCTTTGATAAGGCTTTCAGTAAGGCTTAATTTACTGATATTTATTGAGCAAATCTCTTCAGGATGACCAGGCTAGGATGGTTTCTCAGCTTGCTGTTACTTCAGGACCAACAGAAATAAGAGATAACAAAAATTTTATTTATTAAATCACTTCTTAATGATCCAGAACACAGAAATCATACTTACTATGTGGACATTAAGATTTTACTCCATTTGGAAGTCTTACTGTGACTATGGTTCTAAGCAGGCATTAAAATTTAAAATGGAAAATTAAGATGTCAGTTGATCAAGAACAGGTCCATAGTTGTGAAATGCTGAAATATATAAAAATTATAAAGATTTTGTATTGATAAATCCTCCTTGTAGTTTATTATTATTTAATTAAATGAAACCTTATTTAATTACTTTTAATTAAGGTATTTTAAGTGATTGCCATTTTTGAAGTTAGATTCCTTTCTATTTCTGATTGCTACAAAATTGATAATGTAAACAGATTTAGAATATGTTTCACTAAAATATTAGTGAACTGAGATTTTTTACAGTAATCATTTGTGAAATAACAGAATAGTTAATATTTTTTTATTTACTTGATCATACCATCCAATGCTACATAACTAAAAATTATAATCATTATATAGAATTGTATTTGTTCTATAAAAGTCACATCCAAGTTTTGTCAGACTTTTAACAGAAGTGAACATGTTTAGATTATAGTTTATAGGTTCTTTATTGTGGCTAAATTAATCAATACATCAGGACCATAAAGAATGAAACAAGAAACATCGGGGGATGTGTGTGAGAAGGCAAAAATCAGTCTGTAGATAAGAATGTTAACTACAGGAAAATGCTTTTGAAGTAGTTGGCAGCATAAGGTGTATTGTTTTCAGCAAATAATTTAGATCTAAAATAAACTCCCTGAAGACAAAGGTAAACAATTTTTTATATAAACCAGAATAATGCTTTTTATCATTATGTAACACTGGATGGACGTATTTTGTATAGATGACAGAATGTGATAACAAAGGGTTCAAAACTATTAGATATAGAATATAAAAAAGGATCTACTAACTTTTTATGAAGTATTGTATATTACCTCAAAGATTTATTTTAACTAAGAATTTCACTAGGAATGAATATTTCCATGCAAAATTTTATAAAATTTCATCTGTTTTAAAATGGAAATGTTGTTTTTGAGTATTGTTTAATTGATTCTTTTTTTTTTTTTTCTTTTTGAGTACTTTGGTAAATTAGTAGCTGTAAATAGAATAGAATATTTTAAGTGTTGTTGCACTTATATTGTGTATTGCATTTACACAATTCTGTGAAGACTTTTTTTTTGTTATGACATTGAGATTTTCTTTCAGAGGTAGTGTACTTGATATAAATATTATTGAAAAATTAATTCTTATGTATAAATTGCTGTCATTTGTGGATTTCATATGAGCATATATTTACTGTAATTCTTTTTGAGACCATTGCTAATATATTCACATGTTTAACTTTGCAGTCATTAGGCTGGATATTTAATACATTTAAGAACCTTTTTACACATTGGCTTTTAGTTAATTTCAAGCAATTACAGCATATTATGTTTTGTGTAGTCATATTTGTGCAAGTGTAGTTATGTTTGCCCATCTGCTGACCTAACATCGACTTTTTAAAATTCTTATTGCTTCACTGACAATTGTATCCTATTTTGTTTTCTTGATATATATCAAACTCATTTATATTTTGAAATACACTCACATGTAGAACTTCCTTCAAACTCAAGGTAGCTTAAAAAGTTCTTGCTAGCCAAATGAAAAGAGAGAATCTGTCTGACCTGTGTAAGTGAAATAGCACTCAGGTTCTCTGCATTCATACTTTGTGTTCTCTGTCATCTGTTACAGAGATGTATCTTGATTCAATTCTATCTTCTTGTGTAATGACTTAGAAGACATAATGTCTGTCCTGATCAGTTTTGCAATGACCTTCTTCTGATTAATGAAATCTGATGTTCGGAATAATTATCCCTTAAATTACACTTCATGTGTTGAGTTATGTTTTTAACACGAGGTCTGACAATGTGTAAAATAAAAATTGTATTTCAATAATGGCTTACTGTGGCTGTTTAATGGCTGCTGCTTTTCCTAAAGAAGAAACCTTAGTATTCAGGAAGGCCCATACCATGTGTTGAACTTGAATATCTGTATTTATTGCATATGTGGCAGTAAAGGTGAATACATAAGCAGATTGCATTCTGCTGAAATCT
Source organism: Polioptila caerulea (assembly GCA_013397295.1). NCBI lineage: Eukaryota > Metazoa > Chordata > Aves > Passeriformes > Certhiidae > Polioptila > Polioptila caerulea. Next base: position 161,129 of record VYXF01008933.1, on the reverse strand, counting down.
CTGATTAAAGTATTCAGCATCAATATGAGTTTTTGAAGATTTTTCCCCCTCAGAAATATGCCCATTTCAGGTCCATTTGTGATAAAGTGAAATGTATACAAAGGTGACAGAAACTCTGCTACTTAGTAATAAGCACTTGCAAAAGAATCACCATCCCCTTTTATGCATTTTTCAACTTTTCTTCATGAAACTTCCTGTATTAAGGAGGGGATAAATCAGTCTGTTTCGTCTGCCTTCAAGATTTTGCAGTTATTTGACATTTAGTACAAGTAATTTCTAGATTTTGAGCAGTGTAAGCTTACATTAGTTCTTGTATTAGAAGCCAGCCTGTAGTTTTAACTGTGTCTTCTGAATCTTTTCCAGTTGTAATGCATTATTTGGAGGGAAAGGGAGGGACCAGAGTTGAATACAGTCACCACATACAAACACACATTTATGTCATCCTGTGTCATCTCGCATCCTTTTCTGGTTTATATTCCTTTCTTAAAAATTCTTAACATTTGATTTTCTCTTTGACTTTTAAAACTGAGTCAACTTTTTAATATCATAGTCCAATGTTTTGCACTTGAATGGTGAAATAATGGGCAGTTCTGAGTCCATTATTTTTCTGTGTGAAATCAGAGTTGTTTTCTCTGCTTTGTACATCACATTTGTGTACATGGAATGACATTTGCTATTCTTTTACACAGTCACTTCATCCTGAGACCCTTCTGTGGTTCTTCACTATGACCTATATGTTTGTTGCCTAACAACCATCATCAAAATGACAGAATCTTCAGCACTGATCTTCTGCTCCCATTTTCTAGATTTTTAACTACATATTCCTAAAACACTATACATGCTCTCTCTCTGTTGTGAGAATGCGTAGTTTAGCTTTTCCCTCTTTATTCATGAATTCTTCCATGTAAGGGCTTTTCTTCTTATTCTGTAGCAGTTCTGTTTCCAAATAATCTTTTGCAAAGGACATATTTGAAAACAGTTTAGAAAGGAGATAGTAATTACCATCACATCATTGAATCTTCAAATTTTAGGAAATTTAGAACATTTATATTCAGAACTGTATGATAAATTCTTCACATATCTACATTGTGGAGCAGCTTTTTCTTCTAATCTGTTTTACTACTACATACTATGAAAGTCTGTAATCAGAAATGGTTCATGTTTTGGTACATCTTGCATGATTCTTACCTTGTTACCACTACAGTGCAGATTCCATTCAAATCTAACAAAATTCCATCAAAGTTTTTGCACGGTAGTCTTGAAGTCTTTCCCAGAATCATTTTAATAAGTATTGTATTTTTTTGTAATGATCTCATCTTTCCTAGTAATTGTTCTACAAAAGCTACTTGAGACAATCCAGAAAATATAGTTCTGTATAATTTCAAAGTGAAATTCCCTTAAAAAGTTCTAAATACTGAAAGAAAATGCAAAAATACTTCTATATTTAATCATAAAACCTGTAAAATTAAAGATTTCTTTTTTGCATAAGGGTAAATATTCTTTTTATAGTATCTGGTATGGCTAATACAATAACCTTTTAAAATACCTTTTTCCAGAAAGACAATTATTGTTACTTTACTGTTTGCATATAATTTTTTCTGATTTATTTCTCCTTTTTTAAAAAAAAGCTATAAGATTTATTTACTAATTCTAATGCTAATTAGAAAACTTGTTTGGCTTATAATCCTGATGTTTTTTATACCTTTTTATTATGTTATTGTAACTAGCTTGTTGAAACTTTTCTCTGGATTCTTCTAAGTATTAGGGGTTTTTACTTCTTGTAGTATTGTGTGTATATGACAAATTTGCCAAAATAAAACTTTATCTTTGGGCAATAGCATACAGTTTAAAATAGTTTACTTTTTCTAATACCTACCATGCCAATGATTTTTATACTGTATTTCTACATTAAGAAAATACTTCATTGATACTGACAACCAGGTTTGTTATCTGAAAAGCTGAAATTTATTTATAATTTGTTGTTGCCTTAAAAGTAACTTAGATTCAAGGCTTTACTTTGCACTTGTCTTCTCTGAGTTTTATCTCTGTCTTTTGATTAAATGCCTTTCTATTGATATGTAAGTCCTACTTCACAGCAGTAATCTAAAAACCAGGAGATGTCAAAACATAAAAAATTATTCCTGGATGACTTTCAACATTATATTTGCACAGCTAATAAAAGGAAGATTGATAGCCTGAGTTCCTAGTAATAATCAGTTTCACTTTCACAAATCACATTTGTATAGATGCTATGAGAAAAATCTTTGCCCTGTAGATAAGGGAGAGGTTATATCAGAATATGGCAGTACACTGAATTTTCTTTAGAAAAAATGGGGATGATGACACAAAACCAAAAACTAAATCCACGCAAGGACAAAATTAAATACAATAAGCTAAGAAAACTCTGAACCCGATTTGTGGAATGATTCAGATTGGGAGGGGTATCAGAAGATATCTAGTCCAAATTCTTTCTTCAGGCAGGGTCAGCTGTGCAGGCAGACAAGATTGCTGATGGCTTTATCTTACTGTGCAGCTTTTCTGCAACATTTTCTAGAGCAAGAGTGCCTCCTGAGGAAAAAGTTTTTCCTTAAGTCTAATTAGAACCTCCTCTTTCAATTATATCCTCCCACCATACATCACGGGAAAGAGAATAAGTTAATCTTTATGATTTTATAGGTATTAAGGACCTATTCCTTCTGAAGCTGCCTCTTCTCCAATCTCTGTAAGAGAGGCCAAGTTGCCTCAACCTCCCCTTTTAGGGGCAGGTACTTCATAACCTTCCCTGCCCTGGTAACACCCCAGTGAACTTTAGTTTATCAACATTTTTGTTATACTGGAGAACCCAAACCTGGACTCAATACTCTAAAAGCAGCCTAACAGCTGCCAAATAAGGAGGGAAAATAGTTTTTATAACTCTACTCCAGACCTTTCCCTTTTCAGTATAGTTCAACTGAAGCACAAAGAGCATTGATTAAGGCAAAAATAGGGAATATTGAAATACTTCTTTTTAATTCATACATGTAAATCTGTTGTTTCTAACAGTTTAAAAATTACAGAATCAGATGTCTACCTAAGATTCATGTCTGTCAAAGTCTGTGAAGGTAGGACCATCACAAATTGTTGGAAGCAAAATTCTGAACATAAAAGAGGATAAAGGAAAATTCAAAAACTTGTCAGTTTTAATAAAACCTGTGTACTCTGTCTAGTCAATGTACACAAATGCTTGACTATGTGCCTTGAATTTTTTGCTCTGTTATTTCCTGTCAGCTCAAATGAGTTCTTAGATATTTGCAAAGTTGGTACTTGTTTATTGCCATATTAAGCTGTACTGCTGAATTAGGATGAACCTGTTGTCCTGGCTGTAAAAGCTGAGTGAACTCTGAGTCGTATTCATAATAGTTGTGACTGTATGTTCTTTTCTTTTTTCTTGTGTGTATGCATTGAAGAAATGTGTTTATGCATTGAAGAAATAGGCCTAAAAATGCACCTACTTTATTGCTAGCATTACTACTTCATCTCAAAGTAGCTGCTATGACTTACATTTCTAGTCCTTTGTCCAAGCATCAGTTTGTAGGTTTGTTTGGATCTTGTTCTTCCTGTGTACGTGCAATTCTCTGTGGTATCTGTGTGCAAAAGCCTTTAATACTTTTACTTTTTCTTATCTGCAAATATTTGACTTTTAGGTATTGTTTCTATTCTATAGAAGACACAGACCACCTCTTTTCCTGCTTTTACAGCACCATAACATGGTGGTTTCTCTTCTAAACCAAGGCCCTGCTTCTGAAAATCAGTAGTAATTAATCAGAATTCAGGACCTGAAGAGGTGTAACAAAAGATGTTTAGTGGTAGCATGTTAATGTATTAGAGGAAACCTTGAGTATTTTATATAGAAATATACTAATAGTCGTGGTTGTATGAACCAGGAAGATTGTAATTACTTTCTGGGAGGGGATGAGATATCTGCAGTTTTCATTTAGGAAGAAATTTTAGACTTGATTTCCATTATTTTGACTCTTAACGAAAGTATTTGATTTTTTTACTGTAATTTTTAGTTTTGTTCTGCTCCACAATTTTCTTAAAAAGTTATTGCATCCTATGGTATTTTTCCAGATACAGCAGATGATCACTATTTTTTTTCATGTCAGCAAAAAATGCCTAATTCATTTATTATATCCAAAGGATGTGTTCAGCCTTTAGACATTAATAGAAACAAATACCAATAGGGAGAAGAAATATTGCAATCCTAAGAAATGAATGAAAAGTAATAAACATAATTGTGACAATTTAAAAGCCATTTTGGAAAGAAGGGGAAGCTTTTCTGTGCTTTCAAAATCATTATTAAATAGGATTATTTTTTTTTTTTCATAGCATGGCTTTCAGAAGTCTTAATTTTCACACCAGATGGCATTTCAAAACTGGGAAAGGAAACCTATGATCCCAAGGACTAAGATGCAATGGCAGCGTGGGGGGAGGGAAGGAATCCATTACAGAGGTCATGTGGATAATTTATTGTGGAATTGGATGCCTATTTAAATACCTAAAGAAAACAAAAATGCTTATTATATTGGGTGTTCTGAAATGTAAGGAATTGCCATTTTTCTCCTGGAATAATAATAATGATCCCTAGTGGAAATTCCCAAGAAAAGAGTTTAAATAGTCAAGACCACTGTACTATAAGCTGATGCTGTATGTGTCTTTTCATAAAGGCATGACCTGAATGGGATGTGAACAAAGATGACACTGAAAATCTCAACGTCATAATGAACTGCTAAGATAATCCCCTTTCCAGTTATAAAAAAGAAAAGAAGGGGATGCGGAGAAAAAGTTTATGTCTTTGGCTGTGTCTGCAAATTTTAACGTGCCCAAGTGTGTCCTTGGGCACTGAGCTGTGTGGCTCTGCTGCTGGAACTTGCAGTCTTTCCTGTGGCAGAGCATTCTGTTCCATCGTCAGCCACCCCTGAACAATTTATGGCATGGCTCAGCTGTCAGGACATTACAAGGATTTTATCCAGTAGCCAATTTGAAAAATCCTCTCCTTCCTGGCTGGGGTCCACAGCACAAGAAGGACATAAATTTGTTGAAGAAAGTCCAGAGAAGGACTGCAAAGATGACCTGAGGGCTGGAGTACTTCTCCTGTGAGGAAACGCTGAGCAAGTCAGGATTGTTTAGCCTGGAGAAGAGAAGGCTCGAGGTGACCCTATTGTGCCCTCTCAGTACCTAAATAGTACTGAAATGGTACAAGACAGCCACAGAGGGGCTTCTTACAGGAGCGTTTGGACAAGGGGCAACATTTTCAAACTGCGAGGGAACAGGTTTAAGCTGGATACTAAAAAGTTCTCTTCTGTGGGGGTGGTGAGGCACTGGCACAGGTTGTCCAGAGAAGTGATGGATGCTCTGTTCATGGAAGTGTTCAAGGCCCGATTGGATGGGGCATTCTGGAAGGTGTCCTTGCCCATGACAGGGAGTTTGGAACTAGATGATCTTTAAATTCCTTTCCAACCCAACCCTTTCTGTGACTGTCATCTTGCTTTTTAAAATGAGCAAAACCAACTAGCTAACTGAGAATGTTGGTCCTTGCCAGCTGATCTTGATGAGCAAGAATTGTCATGGTTGAGGATATTAACTTCATATTTACAAAATTTGTCTAATAGAGTTTTTTTTAATCTCTGTTTATCAGTTCTGAAGAGGGAGAAGTTCAAGTGTATATTTGTAGTTAAATATATGCTTATTCTGTTATCAGACTTATGGGTGGTATGTGTGCTAGAAAAGAATTTCTCTTCTTTACTTATGTAACTGTTCCCATGGTGAACAGAAAAATTGTGGGCTTTTTTTTTTTTTTTTTCTTTTCTTTTTGGTGGAGGAACATGTCAGATATTTTGCTGAACAATTCCATGATAGATTTTGGGAGCTTTATTTTTTCCAGACCTCAGGAACATTTCTATTTTGATTTGATGATTACTATCGCTAGCGGCCTTGAAACCTGCTGTAGATGATGTGATACACTGAGCTTTCAAGAGATTGGTAGTTGGTCTGAAAGGTGGTAGTTAGTATGAAAATTCTTACTGATCTGATTTTCATATACATTGTGCCTGTTTGTTTTAGTGTAATCCAAGTAATAATGTTTACCAGAGCCCATCACAAACAGAATTAAAGTGTTTGTAAATTTAAGTTACACATCATTAATTTTTTTTTTTTTTTTATAGTGAAAATATTCTATGTTTGTTTATTGCGGTTATTTTGGGCAAAACAACTTTTCCGTAGCCAATCTGACCTGTTTTTTCTACCATCTGTGTCTCTTTAGAATGTTTCTTTGCGTAGTACCTTTGGACTATCAGGAATGGAGCCAGTTTACTAGAGTTCCTTTCAGCATTTGCTTCTTAGAATTCTGTTGTCACATTTTCAGAGGTTGTTACAACATTAATTTGCATACCTAAAGTCTAATTTTTGTTTCTTTGGGGTTTTTTTCCCACATGAAAATCCTATTGTTATTGTTTATTGAAATCATCCCTTCAGACATTAAGCTCTCACCTGGCATCCAGAGAGACTTAAATAATAATTCATCTTCCTCACTGCTATATAGGATCTTTTTTAAGGTTTATGCTTGAAGTAACATTTTGGATTTTCAATGGATTTTGAAAACTTACTAAAGCATTTTTGAGAAAAATAAAAATTTTACTTTGTTAGAATAACTTGTAATTTATGCTTTTCAGAAATGTCTATTCAAGGAAGCTGAATCTATTTTCATGTACACCCAAACTTGAGAATTGATTGCACTACATCTTCTGTTGGTTTTGCTGTTTCTCTAAAGACAAAAAGAATGAGAATCACTGCTTTCAGTTATTCCAGTGCTCTTTTGTTGAAAATGATCTGGAGCAGGTCCTTTGCCAGTGGATATGCTGGCATCAGGTGTGTCTTCTGTATTTGTAACACTTTAGAAACCAGCTGAAACAATGCAGATTATCTTCAGTCTGTCCTTTAAGAGGAACCTCAAATCACTCACTGCACTACTTGTGGCAGCTTCTGAATTTTCCAGTACATGTTAGACCGTGATGTATATTGAGATGTAATCTCACTACTGAATTCCAGACTTTGTCTTTACTGGAAAGATAACAATCTTGGTAACATTAAGCTTATTTCTCACAATAAAATATATGTGCTTCATTTTTCCCAATGACTTGACAAGATAAGATCATAAGATCCATAAGATTCTGAAGCTGGAAAACCATTAGAGCATGTAATCTTCTAAACACAAGCCCTCCAATACTAAAAATAATATAGATGTAATTTAAAGCTCTACTATTTATATATCACTACTAACAGGACAGTTGTGTTGGGACATTCAGTCATTTCTGTCTACGTAAATTAGGTTTTCCATTAAAAAAAGAGACATTAAAAAAAAATTTTGGTGACATTATGACTTGTAAAGTGCAGTAGCATGTGGTCAGGGCAAATGAGACTTGTCAAGACTGAAGAAGAAAGCGGTCACATTATTATTCAGTTCTATGAAAATGTTAAATGATACTCTGTTCAAAATTGAGATGGTTTCTCATTCATACCTAACCCTTGCTTTGTTTTGAATACTTTGATTCTCCATGTATGAACCTTTCACAATGTCCTGTAAAATGCAATCTGTCTATCTCGGCTAGTGTTATACTGTCTCTATGTCTTGTCTTCTGTAGAAATTCCTCTGATATTTTTTAATATTCTCTTTTACCTGTTTTTTGAGCTGTAGAGTGTGGAGAATTGTTTGGGAGTTTTAGAATCTTTGCTAAATTAATCTTTGTACTCCAAATCCCACTATTCTAGCCTAGTCTAAACCTGTAATAGATGAACAGGAAGAGATATACCACCCAATGAGTCTGTGTGCTGTGGTAGATGCAATTTGTAAGTTAAAGCAATATTATTCTAAGAAAACATTCTCTTCCATAAATGCTCTCTCCTGCCAGTATTCACTTTCTAGTGTGGAAGGCTATATAGCTTGCTTCCATTTCTAGTGTGTTGTGTAATAAGAACACTGAATGAGAAATTGGATGAAAGATACTTAAATTATATAATCTGTTTTCTCCTGAAACCTAACTGTCGATCTGGATTTCTTTTAATCTTCACTGTCTTGTGAACACATGGTTTTGTTCTTGAGTCCAATTGAGAAATGGCTGGGTAACATATTGTACTCTTTTTATTCCTGTTCAAGGCAGTGAAATATGTTTAAGTCAGGGGACCAGTTTCTGACAGATTTCAAGGTAGGCTTTTAGACTGCTTTACTGATCCATACTTATATGTGTAACATCATCCTGACTGAAAATCAGGACAAACTCAAGCTCTAGGATATTCTTTTGCCCAATTTTCTCATGCCTAATATTATTTTGCCTAATTTTCTCAATTATTTACATATTTGCTTGTTAATATTTTTCATGTGTGGTTTCTTTAAATATATTAATATTTTTTCAGAAGAACATTGTTTCTACTTTAGTTCTGTAAGGATGTGAGCAGCTGAAATACAGTAGTGCCTAGATCTGAACAAGTATCTTAGCTACTTTCCAGTTGCTTGAGACCAGCATGCCTGTGTTTTGTAACTCCAGGAGCTCTCATGGCTAAAGGCTCCAAATGTCATCGTCTACCTGCTTATCTCAATTTCTGCAAGTTTCCTCCTGCCCACTTGAGCAGGTTATGTAGATCTTTTATTCAGCTACTCAGATTTCATGTAATCCTATTCTTTCTGAAGAAAAGTCAGGTCTGTGGTTTTCTTTTCCAGCTCTTGAGAAGAAAAGGCATTCAAGCATAGGATATTTGTGTTATAAATCCAAGTTTCATTCTCATCATTAGTGACACAATTATGCAGATGTGTTTCTGGACTTTACAAACATTTTATCTTATTGCTTGTTACTTACTCTTTCTATTCATAGTATGTTTAGGAATACTTGGAATACTTATAGAAATAAGAGGACACTTCAGCATCCTGTAACTGTTTTTAGAGAAAAGGATGATAACCATCAAGAATGATTTGTACACAAGTTGAATATTGAGGAATTCCTTATGTTTCTGTGTTTACATTCTCCTTAAAAATAATTTATTCTTATTGTCCTATTGCAAAAGAGTGTTGTGAATGAGAATTTGTCATTATTGACAAGTCATAAATGAGTTAATGCCCTCCCCAGCTGATTATTTGTCACTCTGAGATGCTGCCTTCATTAACTTTTGTAACACATCTTCTATCTTCTCTGTTTATATTTACGATACTAATGCGCTAAACTGCCCAAGTATCTCTTAATTATGATTTCCTATGGTTGGTTGTATGGAAGGAAATCTAGAAAACTATCAAGAAAACTGCCACTCTGAGATTAATTTCTGGTATATATTTTTATGACCAAGGTTCGGTCTCTGTGCAAAGTCCTGGTAAAACAACAGCTGGAAGCTTTATTTTTTTTTGTCAGCAACTAGTAAAAGAAAATCCCCATGGGTTGGTAGGACTTGTCTTTGGTAAGCTACTTCCGTAATTTAAAGGAATTTTAGTTTGAGATATCATCTTGAAATTAAGCATGGAACTTCAACTGTAGCAAGGATTGAAGTCTTAAGCAGGATTTCTAACTTGAAAAACATGTGCTGCTCATGTAGGGTTGTTTTCTTCTTTGCCTTAGGAAAGACAACATTCCTCTGTGGTTTGTAATGAAATGTTTGTGAGTGAGAAACTATTATTTCCAATAGATGATGATGTGTTCCTATAAACAAAATTCAGTGCAGAAACCAAACAAATTGTGTAGTGGAAACCACTAAAATTGTCTTTAGGAACACTAGTCAGAGTCATAATATTAAAAGTTTGTTTATATTGCCCTGTGATTACAGTATTGATTTGATTTTAAAAGGCTATGTTGTTGGTATTGTTGGAGATAACCACTGAAGGTTAATTGAGTATTTCATTCTGTTACCTTAACACTATTTCCTACTTTGTAGCAGGGCAATGTTGAGAGAGTTTAAATCAGCTACTCAGCATAGTCTGACCTTAAAACACTCACCGGGCTGCTTTTGCGTCTTCTGGCTCCAGACCGCAGTGATTATTTGGGAGCACATTCACATCAAAGAGAATATTAAAGAGGAATTTCCTCTAAAACATCTGTATATGTGATAATGATTTCCTTTAAGATGCCACAGTTGGCATTATGTTTTTAGAAAAATACAATGAAAATTTATGAAAAAAAATACCTTTAGATGATAAAAACCCCAGAAAAATGCTTTTAGTAGATTTTTTTCCTCCAAGTTTGTTTGTTTCACTCTTTATGAATAATCTTGCTGTTAAAACAGAATCATTTGGGTTTTGAAAATGAAGTTCAATGCATTTTTCTACACTGAAAATAGGCTGCAAAATATTTTGAAAGATAAAGTAACACGGTCTCATGTTTTCCATTTTAACTACCGTCTGTGAAAGGATGATGTTTTTCTACAGCTTTGAGTATACTCTTTAAAACAATTGTTGGAAATTCTGTGTGTCTACAACTTCTAGAAGAACATCGACTAGAATATATTGTTTTAATTTGTTAAAAAAGCCTGGAGTGGCTTTTATGCATAGTCATTTAATATAATGTTTCATATTTTATGAAACAATATAAATGCTTTTATATCTATGTTTGTAGCCTTCTTGCTAGATCAAAGAAGTTTTTGGCATAGGCCAAACCCTGTTAAACTTTTTTGGTTTATGGTATAAATTAAAACTCTCTGGAGTGTGGTTTGGCCTAAGTCTGATTTATTACTTTGCTTGGCACTGCATCAGGCTGGTTGTGGTTTTCCATTCGTGTTTCCAGTACAGTCTTCATGTGTTTTGATTTCAAATCCTTGCATAGCAGCTTTATCTGGATAGTAATAACTTTCTTTGGTAAGTCTTCATTAAACACAGAGATCAGGCTTTTGTGGATTTTTTAAATTGTTTTTTTGTTCAAATTAAAATGAGTCATATCTATGCATGCAAATGATGCACTTGTGTATCATAATTCTGAATTTAACTTTAGCTTCTCTAGTTACTTTTTATTTGGTGAAGACATTTTCCAGATCAAATCAAGTACAGGAAGAATCTGCAATGAGAATTGTGGTCAAGATTTCCTATGGATAAATCTTCTATATTGATAACAAAGTATAGGATGAAAGGAAGAGTGCACTAGATTTTCTCTTTTGTATAAATTTCAACCATCACTATAATGAATGTTTCATTTGTGCTTAGCTTTAAAATGTGTAATCTTTAGCTGATTTTATTTTTTCACCTGATCTTTTTGATACCATATTTAATAGTGGTTGTGAATAGTATTTCCTCCTACAAAAACTGGCAGATCTTGGCAGACATTTTTATTTACTTTGAGAAAACAAAGCAAAACAAACAAAAAGGCTGTTACATTTTTATAGACCTATATGTGTGCCTATACCATGTGAGGGCATCTCTGGTAAGTTGGATCATTCAAAGATGTTTTTCCAATTTTATACTTGGTGTTTTTTTTGGTTTTTTTTATTAACAGACAGTTTTGTTGAACCTTTTAGACAAGGTGTTTACCATGGGTGTATAATATTAAACAAAAAATGAGAAAATTGTACAGTTATCTCTGAGGGGGAATGTTATCCTGGTATATGAGCTGGTTTTATTTTTCAGTAATTCTGACTCACCCATCGATTGTTTATAAAAGAAGCTGCAAGGGTTACATGAGTTACTTCTCAGTGGGAATATATGATATAAAGGTATCACACAAACACTTTCAACGTAAGTACACACACAAAAAAATGTACTGCATTAAATTAAGAAGCATTTAATTTAAACTGAATCTCTTAGGATAGTGGTTGTGGGGTTTATATCTGGTCTTGTTATTAAGCATAGTGATTAACAGTCTGCAGTTAGACATACTGTGTAATGCAGAGTCCACTGAACTCATTAGAAGAGTTCTGTTTTGGATTATGCCTTTAGCAGTGCTTATCCATTCAAACATCCCTTACAATTTAATCTAAGTGGAGAAATGCTGATGTTTAGGGATTTGTTGACACAAATCAATAAAAAGAGGCTCTGAAGCAAGAGTACCATTCTTTGACCTGTGTTATGAAAATATCTTCTACTGCTTGTTCATGTTGTTCTAGGCCCTAGAGCAGGTTATCCCAAAGACAGTTCTGATAAAATTAGCCACACTGAATTCTCAATTTAAATTGTAAGAAAAATACAGATTGAATGTGGAGTAGGTGGGAAGAGGAGATGCAAAGATATGAGAAGTTTATTTTAGACAGCTATTTAGGAAAAAATTAGCCACGACAGATGTTATAAAACAACACATCAGATAGTAAAAATAATGGTACACGGATATTTAATGCAAGTTATTAATTTTGTGTCGTTTAACTGTAAGTTCTTAAAAAAAAACAAACATAAAAAACCAAAAATTGGAAGAAATATGCAGGTGCTCACAGGATAAGCAAATGAATGAGTGTTCATGACTGAGAGTAAAAGGCCAGGATGGTAATGTAAGACAAGTTACATGGTGAAAATATTTCCTTTGGGCCAGGAAAAAAAAGGAAGGAAACTACCACAGAAAAACTAAACTTGAGAAGGTTGGGAAAGGACTAAGAATGAGAAACTGAAGAAGTAGAGGCAGCATGTAAATGACAAAGAGACAAAGAGAATAAAAATCTAAAGAAAATGAGACAGCTGATTCAGAAATACAGCCAAGGAATGCAGACATTCAAAATTACTTTGATTGAATACATTAAGAAGAAAACATGGCATGTTTAAAATGTTACAGAGAAATACTGAAATGTAAATGCCTTCTGGATATATGAGTTAAAGATATGTCCACAGTATCCATTTGCTCAGAAAAAATAGAGAAGAAAAAGCAAAAATAAAGTAGTTGTATTTGTATTTTATTTTAATAAAATATCAGTGTACAGGCTAATTAATTTCTAATAAATTCATTTTATAAGTGACAGGTGCATTTTTATGCTATGGAAAAATAATTCTAGCAAGCTGGAACTTACAGGGACTTTCTTACCTGAATTTTTAAAAAGCATAAATTACTTTCATCCAAATGAACTTTTGCCTTTTTTTTCCTCTCCCAGATTTTCCTTTTCTTATTCCCTCTCTTCCCATATGATAATGTATTTAAATGGCATTTGCAATTTACAGTAAGTTTAATTCTTGTACAAGTCATGGCCTTTTTTTGACGTATTCACCTTTATTTAATGAAGCAGCTGATTCTGAAATGAGGAAGGTCTGATTTTGTACGTAAGAAAGGCAGTGCTGAAATGCAGGGTGATCTGCTGTAGCTGATCCTGCTTGAGCAGGGGGCTCGGATCAGGTGATCTCCAGAGGCCCCTTGTAACTTTCTGTGATTCTCTGAGATACATACATGAGTGAGAAACAAAATGCTACAAATAGAAACCGATGCATGATGAACATCTGTTTCCAACACAGCGTTTAGCAGTTGCACAGTAATTACGAGTCCTGTAGCCATGTATAGTTTGAACTTGTTTTGGTGTTTTTTCCACCATGGGGAAGTAGCTTGCACACTGAGGGGTTTGGGGGTTTTGTGTTTTTGGGGAGGATTTGGGGGTTGTTTTGGGGGGGAATTCAAACTGAATCAAGTTCAGTGGAGGGATTCATTTGAATAATGTGTAACATGTACTCATGTAAGCAAATATTTGAAAAACTGACAACATTAATTAGTTACTGTTGGCCTTGCCAGTATTTTTTCTTCACTGCTGAGAAGCAGTGGTATTTTTTTATAGTTTTTATCACAGTTTTGTGCTTCTTGTTTCCATGGTAACTTATTTCTTGCACAGTGCTTCAAAAGAACCAGAGGGATTCTGTGAGGGCTTTTTTATTATTTATTTAATTTCATGGAAACCTAACTGAATATACTGTTCTGTAAAAATCCTCAAATATCTGAAGTGCAAATGTAGCTTTTATCTATCAAGGCATTATAGTTTTATACTCCTACTTTTTTAGCAATCACCCAGTCTTTATTCTGTCATATTCAAGATATTTTTAAAAAATTGTCTTTATCTACTTATTCTGCAATATTCCTATATTGCATTCTATGGTGTCAGAGTAACATAAAGCTGTTGAAGACAATCTGCAAATGCTTGCAGTCAGCTCTAATAATCATATTTCCCCCGCAAATCAGGCTAAGTGCAACACTGAGCATGCACAATAAGTTAGAATTTATGACTTTTTTCTGCAGTTCTAAAAAGCAAATATTCCACCTACTGTTAAGAATCAAACTAAAGCATACTCTATTAAAATTACATATTCCTTGTGCATCTCTGCAAACCTGAGAGGTTTCCTTCTGGGCTATTGCAAAATCTTTCTTGAACAGTTACATTTTATCTTTTCAAGCAAGATTTTTAATGATGCAGTATGGATGAGATTCACTCCACTCGGAGAATAAATAAGGTAGCAAATAGTCATTATATCTTCTCTTTCAGGTAGGTGAGACACTGAGTGAGTTCAAGTGGGGCTGGTTAGAATAGTAATTAACACTTCATCCTTCTGTAGAGAGAAACATAAAGAACGCGTAAATTAAGGAACTGAAACTGAGGTTTTTGTCCCTAGAGGCTTAATGGTGTGGTTTCATGGTCCTCTGATGTTAATTTAAATGTCACTGCCAAAAAGGTAGTCTTGCCTGAAGCCATGTATTTCAGTCCTTTCTTTGCATCATCAGTAGCATCTGTCCAGCTTTGCAGCAGGTCTCTTTAGCTCACTCATCCATTTGAAAATGATTTTTTTTTTTTTATAGTGCGTTAGGAGGATTAGTTTGCAAGCTGATCACTGAGTTTATTTAATTCATTTTGCAGGCAAATGAGTATTTGTGCTGGTGTAAAAGATGTAGCCAAAACACCTGCTTATGGGCAGAAAAAGGAGGCATGTTCCCCGTGGAGATGTGTGGGTTACTGACCCACTCCATCCCTATATGTCCCTCTCTGTCTCCTGGGAAATATTTTATTCTCAGAACAATTTAATGCCATATAGTTGTTGTCCATGCCATTCCAACTCTACCCTTCACCCCATTTCTACTGCACTCCCACAAGTAAGATACACTTCAGCCTTCTAGTCTTAACTTTTTTTTTCTTTTATAACAGAAAATAATAAATTTGAATACTTAATAGTTTAAATAGAGGCCAAATACACCTGGAGGCAGAACCATGTTAAAAAAAAACAAGCAGAAAATTAACTATCTCCTTGTTCACTGTCGGATCTAAGGTGGAATTTTTTTTTTGCTCCTATTTCTTTCCACTCCAATCATCTCAAATGCAGATGATTCTGGAACTGAAAAGAAACAATTTCCCTCTTCCATCAGAAGGTTCCTCCTGAAACAGAATATAGCAGACCGGCAAAATTCTTTCCTGTTCCCATAACTGTTCCAGGAAAATGTAATATGCCAAACATGCATTAAACTGAAAATTTCTACCATGTGTAATTGGGGAGTAATTACACCAACACACCCAACAGAAAATGAAAAAGCAATACCCATTGGAGGAGATTTTTTAATTCAGGTGGGCAGCATGAAAGTTCAAATATTTTAAAATTTTACAGATGCAGCAGAATGATTAAGCCCATAAGGTGCAAAACTTGCAGTTGGAAGCCTGAATTTACATGTTTTGCAGCTGTGCATAGATACTGCAATTCTGTTAGGAGGTAAAAGGGAGTGGGGCTAAAATTAGGATAATAATACTTTTGACAGTGGGAGTCATAGTTAAAATCTAGCACATGATATTTCAGAAATTCTGGACCAACTTTTTAGTAATATGGGTTGACTTTCCTGGTTTTGAGTGTTTTTGTTTAGTTAGTGCAACAAGCATTTGCTATTGCAACCAATGGTTAAAATGGCCTGCTACCTGAGCATAAAAAAGCTGCTTTAAGAAGTTTTAATTTGTATTTTCATTGCAAAAAATAAAAGTAGTACTAAAATAATTTTATACAACAGCTAGTTATTAAAGGAGAATTATTAGAGCTTATGTAGTACATCCATAGAAGTGAGACTTAATCGTAATATTAATGTTTTGGAGGATTTTTTGTTATTTTGGTTTTCCTCTTGCTTTAAAGTTACCTAGGATTAATTCCAGTAGAAGTTTCTTGTATATAGTCAGGAAAACACACAATTACATTGTTTATCAGTATGTAACAAACTCTGTGGTAACATCTGCTTCTAAAGTTTATTTCTGATCATCCTGACTTTAACTGCTTGCCTTGGCACAGGAAAAGGGGAAATCTAGGCAGGAAACTAGAACAAAGAACCTTGCAGTGACCGAAAATAAAATTCCATCTGAATACATGTTGGAGAAGGGAGTAGTTTGCTATGTGGGGCTTTTTTCCTGCAATTACTGGTGTTTTGGATTAATTAGTCTGTATGATTTTAAGTTAGATTGCCTAGGCTTTTTGTGTTGAGAATTTTTTCATCTGTCATTTTGTATCCTTGCCATTTAGATTAGCTATCTCTTTATTTTAAAATAAACTTGTGTAGGTAACCATACCATTTTTCAAAAATTCCAAATGGAAGATGTGTGAGGGGTGTTTGGATAGGTTTTGCTGCACAACCATTGTCGAGATGCTGGTAGGGCACTTGCAGGCTGTGGGAATCCTGTTGAGGAGCAGCAGAATTGCTGCGCAGGTGGTGGCAAAAGATTAGTGCTTTGTGTGCACAAACAGGAAACAGGGTTTCAAAAGCGGGAAACAAGTCCTGAGCTGTGATAAACATAATTGCTGCTTCTCCTAGAACTGCTGAGCTTCCACTTATGCTCGTTACCATTAGGATGAAGTTGCATGTCTGTGGGCTGTGTGCTGAAAGAAAATGTGACAGGACAGCTGTGTACATGAGAGTGGTTGCACAGTTTCTTGACACATGAAAGGCTAGACAGTTTATTCTTGAAATATTGCATTAGTATTTTTGTAATACTGAACAAAATAATGGAAGTAACTCAAAAGTACTGAGTATGGAGAGACAATGGAAGATGGTTACACTGAGAGGTAGATTGGAATAGATCCTACACCACTGATACATAAAAATGTCTTAATAGTTCTAAAAGTACAATGTGTCTTTTTATTTGCAAAAGAGTATATTGTGCTTTTGAATGAAAAATGTTTCTATATTGAAATATTTTTGTATTTATTCAATATAAAAATCTAGCAGTAATGAATTTCAGTTCTGTTCAACATCACAACATAATTGCCATAATCCATTACTCTGGTTCTTTATGAGCCCCAGTGTATGACAAATTTAACCAACACCTACTTCTGCTAAAAAAATATCAGTGTAGAACTGGAATAGAAAGAGGCGTTCACCAATACTGAGGATATAGCTGTGAGGAAAAGCCAAGGCTTCCTGGGGGAAGGTCATTTCCTTTTCCTGTATAATCAACAGAAACGCTAGAAGAGCAGTTGTGAATTGTGACAAACAGGCTTTTACAAACTGAGTTCTGAATTGAGCTGCTCACTACTTCTTAAAAACTCAACATTATCTGGTAGATTTTAATATATTGTTTGTGCATTTTGCTTTTTGTTGCCAAGAAAGATATTGGAATATTTGCATATGCAGAGATGGTTAGATATTTGTGGTGTCTCAATTTCAGATGCAGTTTGGTAATAATCATCATGTAAGTCAACCCTCAATCAGTAGACACTTTAATTTGAAGAAATTAACAGAAAGTTCATCAGCTGAACTTTTTCACATTGGAGACATTTTTCACATTTGGTGAAGTTGCATAGAAAAGTATAAATAGCAGGAAAATCTAAATGTTGGAATCTGAAATGACAGATTAGGCATTCATTGGTTTTACACTGTCAGGGAATTTTGCCTTAAATTTGTCATAAAAATTCAACCCCCATGAAATTCTAAAATTATATCTATTATTTGAAAAATACTGATTGTCTCAAAGTAGAATCTTTAAATGCTCTAAATTGATAAATGAATCCCTAAATTGAGTTTTAATCTCTGAAGATAGAGGAGCAGTTTGAGAATTGTTAGGCCTCTTAAATCATTAGCAGTGACACTGTCAGATCTTGAGTGCTTTAGAACTCAAGCCTGCTTTCCAGTTCTCATGGATTTGGTTAGGATAGGAGCAACTTGGTATGCAGTTCCTGCTCCTAAACAAGAGGGTGTGTTTTATGCAATTCCAGGGGGTCGTGCTTGGTATGATAATGGTAAGCATCCAGTTTTACTCTCCTGGTAGCTACAAATGACTGTGATTTCAGAAGAGTGTAAGGAGGATGCCTTTTTTAAATTATGGGTGGAGCAATAGCTTGTAGTAAGACTGCTTAGCACTGCCTATTTAAGTGTGCTGCTTTTAGTTTTTTATAATTTTTCTGACTGACCATAAGTAACTTTTAAAAACACCTGCCACCTATGACTAGACAGGAAGCCGTGTCTGAGTGGCTGAGGTCACTTGTCTTGCTCAGCTTGGGGTACAGGAGATTGAGGGGAGACCTCAGAGCTGTCTATGGCTTCTTCACCAGGGGAGGAGGAGGGGCAGGCACTGATCTCTTGTCTGTGGTGACAGTGACAGGGCCCAAGGGAATGGCCTGAAGCTGTGCCAGGGCAGGTTTAGGTTGGATATCAGGGAACGGTTCCTTACCCCAAGGGTGGCTGGGCACTGGAACAGCTCCCCAGGGCAGTGGTCACAGCACCAGCCTGGCAGAGCTCAAGAAGTGTTTGGACAGTGCTCTCGGGCACAGGGTGTGATTATTTGAGTGGGCCTGTGCCGGGCCAGGACTTGAACTTTGATCCTTGTGGTTGCTTCTGTCTCAGGATACTCTGATTCTTTAATTGAGCTTACATTTATCAGCTCTGATTGGAAAACTGGAGAAGTCTTAACACACAACTTTTCCTCTGAGAGTATGGCATGAACAAGCCTAATTGAATTGTAGGCACCTACATTTCCTCTTTAAGAATGCCTGTTGCTATTGATTAAAAAACATTCTTGCAACTTAGTATGTTTATTTAACAAGGGTAATGAGCGTGGCTGAGCTGATACATTAATGCAAGCACATTGCTACTTGTCCTCAAGTTACATGTAAGGGACCTAATCCAGGTCCGTGCCAATGTGCAACATTCCAATGTAGTGACTGCACACTGGGAAAAAAATCTTATAGGTGTGTCACTGAACTTCTGTAGTTAAATGACCCTCCCAAATTACACAATGTGCAAACATCAAGACTGTGCACAGAAGATTTTCTTTGGACAGCGTCAGTGGTGAAGAATGTGATTTTCTTTATGCTCTTAACTGCTATATTTATGTAGTCAAATCTTTGCTTTGGATACTTGTCAATCTCAAAGTTTAGTTGTTTTTCATTCAAACTATCAAGCTATATGTTTCTTACTTTATCTTTAAAATACTCACCTTCAGAAATATACTTCTCAATTATACCCAAAGACTATGTAATTAACACCTTAATTAGACCCTTAGAATGATTTTTCCTTTTCATGTACATAGAGGATATAGTTGAAAGTATACTTTAGTTGAAAGTATAGTATCTTTTGATAACTTGCTTTACTCTGTTACAGCCATTTTATAGAGAGGGTAAAACCCCTCCATATAACTGTTAAGTAAGACATATTTCCCTTTCAATGACATTTTTAGGAGAAGGAGCTTGAAATTTGGGAGATATGTATAGAATGTGGTTTTGTTTTCCTTGTTCAAATTTGTCTATTATAAATTTTATAAAAATCTAAGTTAACATGTGATTATTAGATGCATATTACTTTGACTACAGTGATATTGCATTTTTCTGTGGTCACACAGGATCACAGAATAGTTAAGGTTGAAAACGACATCTAGATATTTGTTAGTCTCTAAGGCTGCTACTCAAAAAGGTTTCAGCTAGCATGGCATCATGTTGAATTTTGAATACAACCCCTCATGAAAACTGCGGAACCTCTGTGAGCAGACAGTTCCTGTGTTCTATCATTTTTGCGTTTTAAAATGTTTTTTGCTTACCTTTAAACAGAACTTCCTGTTTCCATTTGTGTCCATTGCCTCTAGTCCTTTCATTGGATACCTCTCAAAGAGTCTGGGCTCATCTTCTGTATTTCCTTCCACCAGGAATTTAAACACATTGAGAGGATGTTGATGAGGTTCTTCCTAATGCATCTCAGGATGCCATGGGCTTTTTGCTGCAAAGGTGTAATGCTTGCTGAAGTGCAGTTTTGTGTTGACTGGACCTGTGGCCCCTATTCTACAAAGCTGCTTTCCAACTTGTTAGTTTCCAACCTGTACCAAGGCAGAGGGGTTTTTTTTAACCTATTCCTTTACTTACTAGTTTCAAAAATGAAACAAAAGTTGGGAAATCTAACTAGACTTTTAAGGCAGATGAGAGAGTCATGTGTTGCATAAGGCTGCATAATGTAGCTGATTAGATGAGGTTTCTTTTAATCTGCATTTGAATATGCGTGACTAATGAGCAAAATTGCTAATATTTTAAAACTAATTGGCTGGGATTATTTTTTTCTTTAGGATCCTTCTGCATTACTAAAATTACTTCCCAAAAATTTTTAATTTCATCATGCCATTACTCATTTTGCAGCATGACATCATGCTAGTATGGTCGTTCACTGTATTGAAAAATGGTTGGCAAATTGGAGTAAGTGAAATGGAACAAGCAAAGTACTGTTCTGATGAGGCAACTTTATTTGGGTCTTTTAAAACTGACTTTGTGTTTGCTGGTTGTAGCTGTAAGAGAAGTAATTCACCTGAAATGGCTTTGCCACATGCTCAGCATCAAACAAAGAAAAGCAGCTTTTAGACCTTGATATATTTTCTTATTTGTTCAGCTGAGATATGTTTCATAATGTCTTGGAAAATTAGACTTTTTTTTTCTTCTTTTTTTT
>VYXF01008933.1:85891-132385 GCA_013397295.1 Polioptila caerulea | reverse complement strand
TGAATTCTTTATGGTGGATTTTCAGCAAACTGAAATTCATTCTACTTTTCTA
This sequence comes from Polioptila caerulea, assembly GCA_013397295.1. Classification (NCBI taxonomy): domain Eukaryota; kingdom Metazoa; phylum Chordata; class Aves; order Passeriformes; family Certhiidae; genus Polioptila; species Polioptila caerulea. Next base: position 132,333 of record VYXF01008933.1, on the reverse strand, counting down.
TATCCTCCAGGTGACCTGTTAGATGAGATACCGTAGTGTTGATTAGAAAAGTTAGTGTCACCTTGCATACTGTAAGAAATACTGTAAGCAAAATATTTGTTCTGAATCCTTGCTGTCTTAGGCCAATGATTTTTTTGGGTATTCCATCTTATGATTAGAATACAGAGATAAATTTTTTGGGAACTATCTCTGTCATATCTGTGAAAAAGATACAGAACTTTTCCCAAAATGAAAGCTGGTCTCATTAGTGATCTTTTTTAAATTCCGGAGGTTTGTCCTTCTGTATTTCCTGTAGGCTGCTTTTTTTTTTTTTTTATCATGGCTGTTCAGCCTTACCACTACTTAGAACTTATTCCTTAAGCATTTAAATAGCAACTGTCTTAGAAGATACCTTTCAAGTGATAAGCCTTGATTATTTCAAACTACATTTTCTTGTTCATGTAAAGACCCAGAGAGCAGAGGAAGAGGTTTTTTTTGTTCCTTTCTGATTGTCTATCACTTTGGAAACCTGAGATGCACATTTCCTAGGAGCTTTTAATGACTTGCATTGTAGGTAGATCTGTGTTAGATAGTTGAGCAGGGTTCACATTCCTTGTGGGGAACAATGACCTCCAATCGCCACTAGCACGTGAAATTTCTGCATGTTACAATTTCTTGCCAAGTCCTTTACTCTGACAGAAGTCAGATGATGTTTGACAATTTCTGGAATGAGCATCAGCATTGTAGTCATTTACACGCTACCACTGTAACCACTTTATAGTGCCTGCATTAGGGAATTACCTTGAGGGGTTTTCTTTTAAGATATTTGATTTAGAGTCAACTTGGAAAGAAATGCACTTCTAATAGAACAAAGTAATAAAATTGATTAGGGAAAACAAAATTTACATCAATGAGACAGAACTCTGTAACACACTGACTTGCAGGATATGTGGCATTTGAAGTTTTTCATGTTAACATTAATAAAAGTAATATAAGTTTTTTTTCAGAATTTCTAACTACGTGATTCTAGATATTCATCAGGAAGAGACAAAGTTGAAGCATCAGTTTTAAGCTTAGATATTTTTGAATGCATATCATACAAAACAGTCTTTAATAATGTTAGCAATACCTTCCTCCAAGTAATACAAAAAACAGTATGTCTTGCTAAAATGTTGAGAGGTACATAAGCTTTTATTAACTGTATTTTGAATTGTATGTGCCAGAGGTTGGGATATAACAAATTAAGAAATACAGCTCTTAGGCATCCATCTCCTAATGCTGTCTTCATACTTGTGAATCTTTTGTGCTACCTATATTTTACTTAACTGATAGTGAGAAAGCAGTTTTCCTGGTGCTTGCTCATCAATGCAAATAAATGTACCAAAAAAAAAGGTATCTCTCCTGTTGTATTTCTCTCTGATTTTAACCACCACTGCAGAGAGCTTTTTTGCAGGGTAGAAAAAGGAGAGATGTGAGAAAAAAAAGGAGAGATCTGAGAAACATACATCAAATAGAAGATTTTAACCTACCCAAGTTCAAAAATTCTTACCTACTTGAGTTTATGGCATCTATAGCAACCCAAGTCAAGTGGCTTTAGATGTTGCACTCTTATGATACTATTTTTCTTAACCAGCAGCTTACACCACATTCCTTTCTAGTCTTTCCACATTTATTTGCATTTTATATCTGTCTGGTGCTACTGAAGGAGATCCCCAGTGTGTCTTCAAGGAAAAGGTGAAACTGCCTTTGAAAGGAACCTGTCTGCTTTGGAAAACTTAATATTTTTACTTGCGTTTCCTTGAGGATTTTTGGTGCAGTTTCATGTCAGTGGCTAGATCTGTAGGGAAAGGAAGCTAGAGCTACTTTTTCATAGGAAAATCACAAAACCTGGGTGATTGTCTTTTGGGAGGCCTACCTTGCTTTAGGAAACACTGCCTTCCAATATTAATTTTTTTTTAATGAAGAGAAGAATTTCATGGGAAAAAGGAGAAGGAATGAAAGAGGAAAATAAATTTCTTCTCTTATGGTTTTGGGGCATTTGTAAAGGACAAATATATTGCTGAACTTCATAGCATCAATTGGAGATGAAACGTTTCTTTCACAGGCTGTACTCAAGACAAAATATTAAGGAGGGATTAAACAATACTGCTTCTACACACCTGAGGAGACTTCCTGTTACTATTAAGAAAGAGAGCCATGGTAATATGATACTATTTCTATCAGCCATCTGAAAATACTACTTTCATTAGTACCTACTGATCTTCTTGACAGTACTCTGAGAGCTTGCTTGCAAAGCTTTCTATGGTGTTGCCACCTAATACAGCAGAACTTTGGACTTTAGCCACAGGAATTTAGCTTTGGCACTAATTCAGAGAGTTTCTAGACTTCATCATGATCAGCCCTTTACACCCTGGATTACTGTCCTAATCCTTTAAAATAGAGTATACGATTTGAAAAAGTAACTTGTAGCACAGGTACGCAGCTGTCCTGTCATGTCAGTTAAAAAAATACATTTCATAGAAGCACAGAATAAGTCAGGTTGGAAAGGAGCACAGTGGGTCATCCTAGGGCACATGGCACAGGATTGCATCCAGATGGTCCTTGAATGTCTCCAGTGAGGGAGCCTCCACAACCTCTCAGGACAATCTGTTCCAGTGTTCAGTCACCCTTACAGTAAAGAAGTTCTTCCTCACATTCAGATGGAACCTGTTCTCCCTGTTGCCTCTGATCCGATTACTTATCACCACTGAGAGGAGCCTGGATCCATCCTCTGACACCCTCCCTTCAGATACTCACAGGCATTGATGAGGTCTTCTCTTACCTCTTCTCGAGGTTGAACAGGCCTAGCTCCCTCTGCCTTTCCCTGAAAAAGAGATTCTCCAGACCTTTGATCAGTGTTGACCACTTAATGTTATCTGTAGAGGTCAATAAATATGTAGATTTCATGTGTTCAAGTCATCTACTTTGTTCATAGCTTTATTTTTTTAGGGCATTTCTATAAGACCAATAACACTACTTTATAATTACTTGCTTCAATGGTGGGAGAAGTTTAATTTAAATAAATTGTGCTAGCAGTGTTGAATTGTACCTGGCTGAATGTAGAATAAAATTTATAATGCTAACTTCAAAAGACTCTTGAGTGGGTCATGGTTGATGATATATTATAATTATGTATGTGAGAAGCAAACATTACAATAATAATCGAATACTGATACTTAATCTGCAATTCTAACTTGGTGCAAACTCAGGTGGAATGCTCTGTAAAATTGGTTTAATTTTAAACTTTGAAAAAACTGAAGGAGTAAAAATAATTCTCAAGGAAAAAAACCCCACTGATTCTGCTATAATTTAATAATTTTTAAAATTTGGAAAAGTGGCTTTTCAAATTTAGTCTTAAAACTTCTGTATCTGTGATGATTGCTTATAAATGAACAGCTGCATCTTCAATGCCACAGGTTTAAATTAAGGTCCCAAAGTCCCATAGGTTTTGAATTCCGTAGCACGTTAACAAGAAACATACAAATATAGAAAGGCTCATATTCTAAAACTAAGCACAATGCATGTAATATTCATGATTACTAAGGCAAACAAAATACATCATTATACCAAATGCTGCAGTGAAAAACAGTGTAGAAATTTAAAAGGATCAAATAACTAGGTTCATCATAATCAACAGTCATGTGGTATATTTTTCACTTATATTTGAAAACTTACATTTAACCTCATCTGCATACCTCATAATTTCATTATTCAATCTAAAATAGCATCCATTATTTAAGGAGTTTATTTTTTTCCTCTTTCTTGTTCAATTTGGTATTAATCTATTAAATAACTTTTTCTTTTCTCTTTACTTGCATAAGTACTTCAGTTACTGCTTTCTACTTTTTTTCCTCTCGTTTCAATCATTTGACAGTATCTAGAATCCTACAGTCTTCAGTATATTTTCTTAGGAGTGGTACAAAAAGCTGGGAATACTTCAGGGATTGAGAGCTCTTGAAAGCTATAATTATGAGAATTATGATCTCATAATTTTTCCTACTTGAATATAACTGTCATGAATACAATTCAGAGTGATCTTGATAACAGATTGTAAGTATCATGGTGCACAAAAAATTCCACCACGTGTCCTGAGTAGGACATACAAATTCGGTAGAAGTAAATATCCATTTTCTACACTTGACACAATATAGTTGCTCAGTACTCAATACAGGAGGAATTAGAGTTGGAAGAGTTCCTTTAAAGACCTTTGTTGGTTTTTAAATGAATGTATTTCTACCGGCACCATTTTTGATTGTAAGGAAGGTTTGCACGCTTCATTGAAAGGCAAAATTCAACATGTACCAGTCCTAGTTTATCAAAAACCTAAAAATGGGCTAAACACATAAATACATAATTGTTGAATTTGAATTTTTTTATTAATATATGCATATACTATTGCTTCTGAATGATGAATAGGACAATTTTAAACAAGACAATTGATTTGTTTGATCAGTCTCAGTGCTACCTCAGCTGATGATTTTGTGAAACAACATTGGACCCTTTATGAATATAATCTGTGTTTGACAAAGCGATGAACTTCTCTCAGATAATAAAATTCTTACATGCATTTAAAAGATAAGCATCTTTGGATTGGAGAATGATGCTTATGAGATCCTCTGCTAAAGGAAGACATTCCTTATGCCTATATTTGCTGTCCCCAGACAACTTTGGGAAAAGCTTCTGTCAGAGTCTGCATCTTCCTACCTTAAAAAAGATGCAAATCTGTAGGGAAATAGACTTTATTAATTCCAGCTTCATGAAATTACTTGGATTTTTTAATGTTATTTTTGTCATGATTCTGATCTTTCTTTTTCCTATGAGAAAAAAAAAATACATTTTGTATCATGCAAGAGTAAACAATCCATGGATTAAATGGTTTGAGAGAAGATTAAAAAATCTAATTAGGCTGGTAAATTCTTTTTCAAATGGGCAAAAACAATTTCCTTAACTTAAAGCAAAATCTCCTGAATGATCAAAGAAAAAGGATTCTACTGCATTTGGATTTTCCCCATTTTAGGATGTATTAGTCCATTATTAAGCTATTATACATATTTTACATTTCTCCATGTTTATTTAGTGCTAAAAAATATTTCAGAATGAATAGGAATTTCATTTCTATTTCAGGATGGTTTATGAGTTTCGAGGAGAGAAATCTAAAATTAGATTTGGGAAAAAAGAGGCAGATTTTGAAGCCTGACATAATTCTGATACACTTGGTCAATAACAGCATTAGGAGCATTCTCCACACTTTTAAAACAGAGGATATGTTGGTTTTAATAAAACTTTTTTCAGTCTGTGCCTTGTTCTGACTAGGCACAAATTAAAGTTTCAGAAAAGATTATTGCTGTGTATAGCTGTGAAATACCATCTCAAAAGTTACAAGATATCAGTAGATGGTTTTCAGTTTGTTTATTCTTGTTTCTATTTGTGATTAGAAACTACTTAACTGCAACTTTTTTATTTCTAGACTAGAATAAATGCCTCATGCTAGACGTTTGCCTTAAAGCAGTACACAGCTCTTCATTTATAGTTGTTCATACTTGAACCTGTTTCACTTGAGAGAGCAATTTCTAATGTCTTTTGTATGTATTTGCACCCAGAAGCATGTGCTAGACATATTTCAAATACCTGTATCCAAAAAAAAAGCATTAAACCTGAGTATGCTTATATACAATCATTACTCTGGTCAAAATTTTTTTAATTGAAAATTTTGAGCTGTGTTTATTTTGGGGTATTTTTATTTTGTTTATATTTGGGTCAAAATGTATTATTGACTGGTAGGCATTCTGCCTTTGTAATTTATTTAATTAGTGCCAGTTCTTCTCCTACCTTTTCCTCAAATTTTGCTGTTTCCAGTCAATTCTCCTGTTAGACAATTTAGACAACTCCTGTGGTGTTAAGTGATGTTTGTTAAGAGTCATTAAAAATCTTCAACTGCCAGTGCTTTGGATATACAAATTTTAAAATTAATCATCCCATACCATTTATTTTCATATAACACTTTTTATATTGTGAAAATTTAACTACTTTTCCCTGTTTACTGACACTTAAAAAATGTATTCTTGAAAATGCATATTGTTAGCATTTAAATTGCATTCCAAATCTTAGCAAGCCATCAATAGTGCACCTTTTCCACAGATTAACATTTTCTAGGTCTTCTCTCCACAATCCAGGCACCTTTTTTTACACCCCCAAAAGAGATGTATGAGCATGACTAGTGAATAATAGATCTAAAAGATTCCACAAGTAATTAAGATTTGAGGGCAAGAAAAAGTCATTATCCTTATATGTGGCAGGTAATTTTGGGGTAAAAATAAAGAATAGACAAAGAGTTGTTAGGTCCCTCAGGCACATAAATACTTTATGCATTTTTCACACCCTTGTGCAGCTTAATGTACATTGCTGCCATTCATTGGCTTGCTAATGAATGTGAAAAATTGTACTATATTTGAATAAATGATGCCATCGGAGCTTGTCACAATAACATTAAAAAAGCATATCGGAGCACTACCACCCACTCTGATGCTGTTATTTCTAGGGATAAGAGATCATAAGTTTTTGGGAGCATAAATGCTCTAATAATCCAACTCTTGCTGGCCAATGTGATCCTGCTGCAGCAGTGCCTATCCCAAAGGCTCTAAATCCTGTAGTACCAGGCGGTTTGGGACCTTTAGGACAGTGTCAGTATTTGTCTCTTCCCTCAGCAGAATTACTGAGCTTCGACTTCATTCCTGTAACAAGGAAGAAGTTCAGCATTTGAAGGAAGAGGGAAGAGCAGAGGCATCCTGCACCCTCCCTCCTTCCCATCCCCACACATGTACCTGCAGTGCTCCTCTGCTGCTGAAGTCAAGGAGCTTTCCGAGCATCCCTGGGTTAGTGTTAGAGACGGGAACAGACTTAGAAGATTGTCAAGAGCATGGCCATTCCTGGTACAGAATTCATACAGGTAGTTAGCACAGATTAAGTACCATTCTTCAAGTTCACATCCTTCATTTATAAGGATGCCATCCTATAAAAATGAGCTCTCAGGAGAATAGAGAAAGGAGACAATTGCACCTGTATTTGTACCTGCAGAGAGTCTGATTTTTAGAGGTGAACGTGTCTTTTGTTGCCTATTGAGGAGAAGAACTGGTGAGGCTCTTAATTCTGTAAAGTTTTTCTTGTGTTACTGCTCAGAAAGGCCATGGAGGAGTATCTGAACATCAGTAACTTACTCAGATTAATTAGGAATTCCAGCCCATGAGGTGACTCTTGAAAAGTAGCTGTGGAAAAACTCTTATGCTTTGGAGTCCTTTGAGATGCAGATTCCTTCCTTCAAATCCAATAATAAAAACAATAAACACATTGAAATCTTGTACCATTTGTATAATCATTGATTTATTATATTATACTTTTGAATGTGAGTTGAAAATACTCACTGGCCTTTAAAAAAGTGGCTCAGTCAGTACTGACAGGAGATCTTTTGTTCACTTTGTCTGATTCTCATTGGTACTGAACTTCCCGGGGCCATTATATCCAGCTTGGCTGTTTTAAAAGTAATTTTGTACAAGAATGAAAATAGTTCAGCAAATACCTGTGAACCCGGAATTTTTGAGTGCTTAGGAAGAAAGAATGTGTAGCTATAAAAATAGAGAAAGAGCAACTGTCATCCAGTGCAAAAAGTTGTGAAAGAGTCCTATTTAGAAACAGCTCTGCCTACATAACATTTTCTACTCCTTTTTATTGTAGACATATTATATGACAAAATATTTATGAATTTATGTAAAACTTCTGGTGGGCAGAAATGAGCATGACATTGGTTTTTGAGGAAAATATCTCTTTATTAAACTTCAATTTACCTCTTACAGCACCAAAATCATTTTACATAGTGCTTTATTCTTATACCCAGGTAATGGTTTTAATGTTGCTACAGTAATTATTATAGCTTTAGCAAGAACAGTAGTTCACTATTTATGTTGTAACTGTCTATGGAAAACAGTATTGTGTTATGCATGTATGTAGCAAGCCTTTGAGGAGCCCTCCATCTTATATAAAGTTCCTTGTATAATTAAGGGTGAGAACTTCTTATCTTTTTGGGATGATTCCATCTAAAGGTAGATGGGTGCACTGTTCATGGACATCCTTGTCTTTCTTAACCGGCTACATTAGGGCATGAATTCTAGAGAGCTAAATTTAGGGGAGATTAATGCTACTCATAGAAAAATCAGCAGGACATGCTATAGAAGGGTTACAATGTGGCGATCAGGAAGGAGCTAGGAAGACAAAGAAAAGTAAGTGTGACATACCAAATGTTTTAGCAGTAATCAGAAACTCTTCCTGCCTCCTTACCATACAAACTCTGAACTAGAGTCCACTGCTGGGGAGCTATGGATTTAATTAAAAATACAGCATTTAAAGTCTGCTATGAGCAGAACATGGAGTTAGACTAGCACTTAGAGATGAAAAAAGAAGGAGCCAAGTACAAAAAGAATGTGGAATGTGGTTTGTGTTTGTACATGTGCGTTTGTATGGGCCTATTCCAAATGTATGCTATAATGACTGTATCACAACTGGAGCTCATCCTGGTTTTGACAGAACACTCTCAGTCTGAAAGCAAAAGGTGTATGTATCCTTGTCTCTCTGCTCATATTTCTGGACTACTATGTAGAATAGTTCTAAGGATACAGTTTCTTTACCATGTTTCTTTATGTTTTATTCGTACCTGTAATTGCGCTTGTCTCTAATGTTTGCCTTGAACGCTATAGATAAAGGCGATTTCTTGCACGATCATGACTTAATTTAAAAAGCATTCAATAGTTATAAGCATGCTCTCAAAAAATCTCTCTGTTGATCACTGTCAGTGTTTACCTGCAATAAGTGGAAAACAATACACATACAGTCACAAATATTTTAGTAGAATTTCTTATCTAAACTTTGAATATGGCTTATTTACCTGAAGTTTGGTATTTGCCTCCTCTAAACAAATAAATGTCAGTGATTGTATTGTTCACAGATGTATTCTGTGATTGGATTTCTTGAGCAGCTCAGGTTATCCAGGAGGATTTTCCAAAGCTTTTCACAGGCTTTTAAGCTATGGAACTTGAAAATACTTTCAAAGAGGAAAGCTCCTTGGTGATTTCAACTGTTACCACTCTAAGTCATAAAATGTATCAGTTCCTACAATTTCTCAGAGTATATATTTTACTGTTTAAATGGGTGCTTTTTTTCCCTTTGGTTTGGTAATTGTATGTGTAGGAGGCATTATGAACAAAGGTTCATATTACTCTAACATATTTTAAAAGCAGTAATTGTCAACTGAACATTACTTTGCAGGAAAAAATAGTCTCACATTCTTTTGTTAATAAATTCATTCAAGATATGTTAAAAAACATATGCTATTTCTTGTCTTTCTGTTCTGTGGCCCTCTTCTAAAAATAAGGTCAGTTATTTTCTTTTCTCCAGCAGGTATATTTGTCTGGTAGTACTGTATGTACTTGATTTTTAATGAGTCTGAAAGCTTTACTTACCATAGACTTTCACATTTTCACCAAATTTCACTACTGGATTTTTAATAAATCTTTACTTATTTAAATGGTTACTGATAGGGAAAAAAATAGTACCTCTGTGCAATATGCCAGGCACCGATAATCTAAAAAACACATGAATAATCAAATTGTTATATTCCATTATTAGAAAGTATCATAATGGTGAGCCCATTTCCTTTTAAAAAAAAGTTCAGAAGCATCCATCAATCATATTACCACTCTTAAGAAAAATCTAAGCACGTTTTTTTTTTTTGTTGGCAGAGAATACCATGTAATTTGGGGCCTTTAACTCATGTGATTTTTAATTTTTTTTTAAGGGGGAACATGGTAAATAACAATGATTAAATTTAATTATTTTGTATTTTGTTTAAATTCTATATTTTATATTCCCATTTTTTTATTGTAAATGTTATGATGGACTCAGGTGGATTTTGTTTGATTAAACAGTTGCTCATTTGTTATAGATAATTTTGCAAACAATTTATTAAGACAAACATTCCCACAAAAAAAATTAATAAAAGTATAGTGCTTCTGTCCATGGTTTGAGGGCTTTCTCATTTCCAGTGCTTTTATTTTCCAGAAACAAGCTTTCCCAAAGCGTAGTAGAGTATGTTCACTTCCATTGCAGCCATTTGGCCATTAATTTGCACTCATACTTTTTGAGTATTTCTCATCTAAGTAACACTCCTACATAAAATCATAGAAAGAAAAAAACCTCTCTGGCCTTTTCCTTTGTTTTGGAGATATTTTGCAAGGGAATCTTTATTTTTTTATGAATAACTCAAAGAGAGGTTGTAATCCTGTCTCTTACACATGACGGTATAGTAATATTTAGTAATTCTTCATCTCTCTTTATGTAACTAAGTTTCTGGGAAATGATCATCAAAGCCGTACCTGATACATTACAAAACAGTTTATATTCCAGGGATTGTTTGCTTTGTAAGATGACTCATCATCTCTTCTAATAAAAATCATGAATTTTAAATTTCTGCACTTTCTGTCTAACATGGGAGTAATCTGTTTCTTTACTCATAACTGTGGTAAACCTGGATTCATGTAATTCAGTCTTGTGACCAAATCACAATAGATTGTAAACTTGTTTTCTTATAACTCTGACTTACATTTCGTAAGTTTTGCAGAATTTTTAAACTTGGTCCATTTCAACATCTGAGTTCTAGTGAAAGTTGTCACTTATTCAATTACAGTAAAATAGGTTGGTATATGTGTGTGGGTATGAATAGGTGTGTGCACACATCTGTGCCTGGCTGTCCACATGTCATACCTAAAAGATGTGCTATTAACCTCAATTCAGCAGTCGGGCTCTTCTGCTAAGGGTAGTAAGGCTTCCTGTGAACACACCCTTATTTGTGTGTGTCCCCTGCACAAGCAGTTACAACATTATTTTGTCTGGATGAAAACAAGAGCAGAACATCAATGCCGTAGAATTTTCACCAGCCCTTGTTTCCCCTTTCAGTTTGGGAAGTCTGAGATCATTAGGCTTTGCTTTGTGCAACGCCTTTTTGACAGTGAGGAATATGGGTACAGACTCTGTGTTAAGACCTGTTCTCTGTTGAGAAACAAAGGTAAAAAAGATAGGAGAGAGATAAGAACTGAAGGAGAAAACAGTCCAATTGAGATTTCTGTAACACTTCACACATCTGTGGGATGTTCTTATGTGTTGCATTTAAGGCTGTACATTTTAGCATTTGTATGGCAAAGTTTTTTTTTATATCTGTTGAATGCCTTGTGAGATACTTCTAATGTATTTGAATAAATTTTTTTACTTTATGACTTTCATTTTCTGAGGCTTTATGCAAATGTGCAGTGGAAATGTTATATCCAAGAAAGAGTTTATCAGAATTTCATGTTAAGCAAGTTGCTGACAATTTTTTGTTTACTTAGGAATAGTGTCAGAGAACAGTCCTGTTTTACCAAGGGGTTTGCAAGATCAGTTTTTGACTGAATCAGTCTCTGTGGTGTTCCATAGAATTTTGCTCTATCAGCCAGTTGATCATGGGTCATGAAAATACATGCATGGGACATTGGGTTTAGTAGAGTGCTGGGAGTTGTCAAACAAAAAGCTTAATGTAAATGAGCAGATGAGAGACTGTAGTGCAGCTTTCATTTAGTTAAGGTTTTAGCTTTGGCTTCTCTCACAGGTTCTCCCTTTTACTATCAAAGAAATTGGCATGGTACACTGGAAAAATACCAGGAGATTTAATTAGTGGATGTATTGGGATTACCCTGGGCTGCTATTCCATTGTGCTTTTTAGGTTTTCAAATTCTCTGCAAGATTGATGTAAAACCCCAGTGTAAAGTTTATAGAGTCATATAAATGCCAGAGATTTCTGAAAGGTACCATACATTCCCCAAAACATTTCAGCTGAGAAATGCTTCTTATTTTCCAAAAGTATTTAACATTTAGTGAGCATTTCTGTGAGTACAGAAGAACTCCTACACATTGAATCAGTCTTTAAGTAAGCATTTTAAATTTTAGGGGCAACCATGTGTAGATGTGTGCCAGCTGAATACTGAAATACAAACATCGAAAGCATCAAGATTGTTTATCCTGTTGCATCTCCTGCCATTTATTCTAATGGTTGCTTTAAAAGCTGTATCAATTGTCCAATAAATAAATAGCACTCTCAGAGAAAAATCATGATCTGTTGTTTGGAAGTTCTTGAAAAAATTAGCCTGATGTCCAAGGATATTTGCCAGAAGTAAAATTTTAGATGGTTACATGAGGTAGGATGAAAAATGAGTTCTTAAAATAACTTTATTTCAAGCCTGTTTATATTTTAGTCCTAATTTTTTAGATATCAAAAGAGTTTTTTGCTTAGTTTCCTGTAAATTGTGTGATGCCTGGTAATGGTTTCACTCCCATGGAACTGTAGAGAAAAAAGAAATATTCTGTATAACGCTGTGTTAAAAAAAAGGGCCCAAAAATGCTCCTCTGTAAATTAAACAAAATAAACTAAAAAAAAAGATAAAGGTTTCCTTTTTTCTCTGATGGTTCTACAAATAAATTTTTTGGTGAGTGTTCAGACAGGGATTTTTTATGCAATTAGATTTCAAAAATTAGGTCTGTATTTTAAATACATATTTTGAAAAATCATATGAAAAAAGTATATATAGAGATGGCTGAGCTTTGGTTCACAGAAATGTATTAAAATGATTGGATAAAACTTTTAACTGAAAATTATAAGCAATCTGACACTAATTCATACACTAATGGTGCCTAAAAGCTTTTAAAATGAGAGAAATTTCACCAGTGTTAGTGATTCGTAGGTTTATTTTTGCTATACAGGTTGGTCATGTAGCTGGCTGTTTTTCTTTTGCATAATTCTTGTAAATTATTGTACTCTAGTATCTGAGTGTAAAGCTATTACAGTTGTGAAGGAATATGACAACGTCGCTTCAAAAATATTAAGACAATTCAAAAGTGTGTAGGTACAATTTCTCCACATACTTTAATTTTTAATTTTTTAATGCACATGACTATCAAAACAAATATGCAATTTCAAACTTTACCTCTGTGTGAGATGTGTTTTTGCCCAATTTTATATTTTCATGGCACAGCGATCTCCGCTCCTGTGTCCTAGCTTGTACATACTGAAATGTAGCACGTTTGGTCCGGATTATGACATCTGGCATATTTTTATGCTGCACCGTCTAGAATAACACAGATTGGAAAATACCCTTTAGTCCCTCGGTGTCACGTCTAACAAAATTCCTGTTTAGCATTGACTGCTTTCCTTTGGAGTGTTTTGACAGAAGTCATCCCTGTAAAGTGCTGTCTGAATGAAGCTCGTAGCTCGCCCGTAACCTGATCTGGGTTTGGTTTCAGTGTGTTGTCTGCAGACCTAGAGAACACTTGCATTAGCTGCATTGATCAGTCCACCTTGCATCTCATCGTTTAGGAGACAATTAATACTAGCTTGTAAAGACTCCCCAGAGCATTTTCTTGGAGCTGGATTGCTTTACACAGAAACCACAGGCGATGTTTGCAAAAGGGGAGGGAGCCAAGCCAGAAAGAGAAAAAAGGCATTAAGAAAGCTTTATCTAGGAACCAAGTTTCATTTGCTGTGGTCACTTTCACACATGTCAGTCAAAATCCTTTTTCCAATAGAGCCTTTGGAAAAGAAAATTAGTTGTATTTTGAAGTTGATTTGTTGAAAAGATTTTATAAGAGGTCACAGTAATATTTTAAAAAGCTTCCTCTTGAGAAATATGCATTTGATTGGGAGACTTTTATAATTTACAGTTAAGAGTGTAAACATTCTAATTTTATATTTTATGTCAAAGATTAATAATCTGACATATTTTGAAGTACTGGTTGACATGTTTTAATCTTTAATTATTTTTAAATAACATATTTTGATAAAAAAAAAAAGTGTGTTTCTTATTCTGTCATTTTTGTTGTAGTGCTTCTACCAGTGTTGAATTTCAGTATTGCCTGAAACTTAAGAAAAAATTAGATTTTAAGTATATGTGAATATGTTATCTTAAGAGCAAGCAAGGCTCTTAGTGTGCTCCTTCATCTTTAAGTAATAAAATATTTAATATTAGAGATCATCCACAGAAGCAGATGAAGAGCATTAACTAATAAAACCCAAGTTTTTTTTCTTGAAAATTCCTAAGCTTACCATACTATTCTCTGTTAAAGTCTGTGTTACACTCTTGCAAAGAGCATATCTTAAGATGATAAAAGCTGATTATATAAACATAAAATTGATAGGAAGGGAAATTTAGTGGAGAATGTTGCTTACCACTGTGTTACATTCATCTATGTGATTCCATGAAGGTTGTACAGTGAAAGTCAGGCCGACCACCATGTGGTGAACTTCAGAAATTGTTGCAAACTTGTTAGTATTTGCCACATCATTACAATGTCATTTTTATTTTATTTGGTAGAGTGAATGAATTTTATGTGAGAAAAGATTTGTGACCTTATCAATAGTATTTACTAGGAGTCTATTATATTTATTTCTGTGCAAATTCCATGGCTCAGATTTGTTATTTCGTTCCCCCTCTCTGTAGTCTTGAAGTAAAATTTGCACTTACATTGAATAGAGATTTCTTTCTTGGCTTATCTTTGCAACACAATCAGTATTATAGTATTAGTATATTTTTAGGAATTCACTAATATCTTGACAGTTCATGTTATAATTGTCTTCTGCTAGTAAAATGTTCTACTGGTATTTGGAGACAGCACTGAGGTGATGAATATCAAAAAATTATGTATATTGGATGTGTAAAGAATGTGTTCTTGAAAGTATGTATTAAGTGAAATTTTAAAGCAGTTTTACTTGAGCATGTAGGTTGTCTTAGGTTGGTATTCCTGCAGAATGGAATTGCAAACTACAATATTCTTTTTAAGTTGTTTTGGGGGTATTTGGGTAGTCAGATCCTGTTTTTCAAGTCAAAACTGTTTTTCTGGAACCTATTTAAGTGGTTTGCTATGTGGAATACAGAATGTGGATTGTTTCAGTGAAGTGACAGACTCTTATCCTTAGGATGGATACTGGAGGGGTTTATATTATTTGTTTAGTGAGGATGTATCAAACTGTAGCCCAATATGCAAAATAATCCTTTTTTGCTATACAGTAAAGCCATATAAAATCATCTGAAAACAGTCTATGATTAAAAAAAAAAAAAAATCAAGGAAGTATCTTTCCACAGCTCTGCACCCATCTTTAGCCATCCTGTCGATGTTTTTAAATAACAAGTCAATAGATAAGAACTGGTGTTGGTTTTTTGTAGCATAAACAGAACTTTTTCATTTTGGAAGAAGATTATGATTATTGATTATGACTGATGTTATCCAGGCTGACTTGGAAAGTTAGTGATTGTGGTATCTAGACCCATAGGAGTTGTTTAAAATATCTTCACATTAGCATGTTATCTTTTGGAAATCTCTGAATTGTACTTCTAGGAAAGTATCATACACTCATTGGTTTTGCAACATTGCCATTGGGTGCCATCCTTGTGCTCTAATTGAAGCAGTTTGTGGGATCTTGAAGAATTCGCATCAACCAGATGGACTTTTGGTATTTGCAGGTACTACAGAGCGGGTGTGTCTGATCCAGGGAACAGTGGAAGCACTAAATGCAGTTCATGGCTTCATTGCAGAGAAGATTCGAGAAATGCCTCAGAACGTGGCCAAGACAGAGCCTGTCAGCATCCTACAGCCTCAGACCACTGTCAATCCAGACCGCATCAAACAAGTGAGTTTTTGGTTGGGAATAGAGAGTCACAGCAGCTCCTTAGAAGTCTTAAAACTTTAGTGCTGGAAGGGGTAAACATAACGTGTTCTTAAGAAAATGTTATTTTAGACTTGCTGGTTCTCTTCTTCCTTGTACTTACAGATTCTATGTTTCTCAGCAGTTCTTTTAGACAGTGTTTTATAAATTCCAATGCCCTGCTCTAATGTGTTTCTTTCATAAACTTTTCTTTACTGTGTGATAATAGACCTCTAGGTCTTAGTTAAAAATTGCTGAATTTTAATTTTTAATGGTGAACTCTATGTAAATCTTAAGTGTTACTAAAAATCACAGATTAACTGAATGTTCTCTGTGTTTATGTATATAAATAAAAGAAAAAAGGTAACATTTATTTAGATTCTAAATTAGATAATTTAAAGTCTTACCTGTAAGAACTTGAAAACATAAGGATGATTTACTTGGGAAGGCTTTTACAGTTTCATTTTATGGTATTTTTGGCATCTTTTTGCCTGTTTTTTACTGGCTTCATTCAAAATCTTTGGGTATTGCAAAAACTATTTGCAGGCTGTTATTGCCCTAGTCCTTTATTCTTCGATTTTTCCATACAAATTTTAATTTTAAAAAATTTGCTCTGTAAGGAGAATGGGAAATATACATCATACAGGATTTAAAGTTATTTTCCATTGTATTGAATAAGAAAAGAATGAAGAAAGAAATGAGTGAACATTAGTAAAATTTTGTCTTGTCTCTCTATCCTGTAGAGGATAGATTTTAGTTTCTTACTTCTCCTATGTGGGAAAAGATTGTTTTGTCCTTCTACACAAACAAGATTCAGGTTCCTATAATTTGGTAGCTGTGTACAATTATTTCACTTTTACAGTGACATACACAGACTGCTTTTATAAAGATGTTTTTGAACAGGATGAGTTTGTAACAGACTGCTTTAGATGGATGAAACTGTTCTTAAACAATTTATATGGTTTCTAATATTCACTACTATTTAGTTTTTCTCTATACAATAATTTTACATACAAATTACTCTAGATAACTTATACGAAAATACTAAAAAGAAAGCCCCCAATTTTATAGGATTAGTTTCTCAATTATTAGACACAAAAATGATTATGCCTCAAAGAGAGAGAAAAATCTGAAATTGATTTATGTTTTGAGTGGCTTTTTTGCTGATAAAATATTGGATTTTATGCCAATATTTCTTAATCCAGTGGGAACTGAGTGTTCTCTATTACAATAAAAAGTGTTTTTCCCCTCTTGAACTGAAATGAAGCTAGTTTTTTAGGTAAGCCAGTAAGATCCTGAGAAACAAGATTACAGAGCTCTTTAGTGAAATGCCTAAATAATTACTCTCTTGTGTCTGAAGACGATATAGCTTGTCTACACTATTTCTTCAGAAAATGTATTTGCAAAGCTATTGAGGTTGTGTTTCTTTTATTTTGGGGGTTTGTTTTTTGCTTGGTTGGTTGGTTTGGTTGTTTGTTTAATTATTGCTGATTTTTTTTTAATTTTTTATTTTTTTCCTCTTTTTTGAAAGTTTGTTTGGTTTGGGGTTTGTCAGTTTGAAATGTAAAATTCAATTAAATTCTGGAGGGATGGATTAGTGAATGCAGCTGCTGCTGATGAAATTAAGACAGACTGAAGTACAATGTATACTAGCTCTGCATCTTAAAATATAAATATATTATTTGTGTACATACAAGTGCATAATAATACTTCAAATATTTGAGGATATGCATGTGCGTATGTAAAACAATTTTGACTGCAATGAATTGCTTAAATTCTCTTTTTAAGAAGTAATATCTGTTCATGATAAATTAATACACTATAAATATTCACTCAATCTAAAATTGATTCAAACCTAAAATCCATTCTTTTTACCAAGAAATGAAATTGTAAGCTTAGTTCATAGGTAGAATTTGAAGTTAATTAATCTGTCCTTCAGTGTCAGAGTATACCATACCTTAATGAAAGATAGAATACCTTGACTTAAAAATTTAAGAGAATCATATTTTATAACAAGTTGCCATGATACAGAACTCCAGTGTTGTTATTTTCTTGAGAGCATAAATATCAACATTTTATTTAAATTATTGGTAAAATTTTTAATACTAGTAATTTTGAAATTTTTTTTAAGTAAGCCTTGTTATTTGTTATTTCTTCTTTTATGCAAAATTTTCCGTGGTTCTTCCTGTCTTAGAATGTTGCCCAAGAACACTGGCACACAAAGTATTACACTGCAGATTGAACAAAATTTAAAGTTGATTTGAAATAATACATTTTACCTTCATTGAGGAACTCTGAAAATGTTTTAGTCTGAAAGAAAATATAGTTTTCTCCCCATGAATAAAAAGACCAGTAGTTGGAAGTCCTGCAAAGTCACTCATGTCTATATGAGCATGCAGCTCTCATTTCTCTGTTGGAATTTGTCTTGGGCTGCTTTATCAACACTCACCCTAGGGAAGGGTGTTAAGAAAGAAAATTCCTGGTTATAGATTCAATGAAGAAAGGCAGTAGGTAAAGCCTTTGCTGACTACTTGAATTTCAGCACTTTCTGTTTTCAGGAAAGGCATGGGACACAGAGAGGCTGACTCTGGCCTGGCATTTCTCCTTCCTAGTGGAAATCACTACCTGAATATTCTGTCCCTTTAACTTCAGCTTTTTCAACTGGAAAAGATTTGAAAACAAATCTATGTGCTTCCCTTTGAGCCTTCTCCAGTACTTTTTTTTGTCTCCTAATCCTCTGGATTTATCAGTAGATACCAGGGAGTTCTCTCCTTCAAGTAGGTCTGATAGATGTTTAATTGACAAATATTTGTATCTTTTATATCTACACAACATAGACAATCTCCACGGATGTCAGCCATCTGCTGTTTCTAAGTATCATTGAACAATAACCAACTGGTTCTTAAGCCCTTTTTCTTTCCAGAAACTGCTATAAGCTTTTAGCCTCCTTTTTCACTAATAATTAGTGTCATACAAACTCATTCAAACCACATCAGAACTCGCAGGAACAAAATAATGTTTTCAAAAGAGATCATGAGCCTGAGTTGTTTAGTCTTTGTAATCAGCATCCAAAGCTTTAAATTTCACCTCTAAATTAATAGCAACTCTTATGAACAATGGAAAAGAGTGCTTCAATTGGTTTTATCACCTACTTCAGAAATTATTACAACTTTTGTAGGCTAGTTGAATTTTTCTTCCAGTTTTCAGTTGTAGCAGGTAGCAGATGTTGTAGCAGCCTGTCCAGGAAGCACATAGAAACAGAGATGGTCATTGCTGAACTGAGCATTTTATGGAAGGAAAGAGGACCTGTCTTAAAGATAACTCTGCTTCAAGCAGAAGTTTACATTGTTTATCCTTGTTAGATCCCTTCCTACCTGAATGGCTCTGATTCTCTGAAATGTTTAGGTCTTTTAAAACATGAACAAGGATTTAGAATTTCCTCCTTGTAAATCTAGAGTAAAACTTTCAATTGTAGAACTTCCAATTAAAGCTTTCATTGGAACTAGTTTCACTTTATCTTTTTCAGTATATAATTAATGTCTCATGAGTTAAATTTCTGTTTATTAGTCATGGTCCCAGTTACTTTATTCAAAATCGATTCAAATTCAAAAAGTTAATGTCTGAACTCACATTCGTAATTTCATGTTCCTCTGTTTAAAACAACTGCTTTTACTCCAGAAATGTTGATCAACAACAAAAAAGAATACTTAATATTTTTTAAATAAAATCTTTTGCTTTCAAATGCCTATATAAAACCTGATTTTAAGAAAAAACAGCTGAAAATATTTGCTTAAATGGAGGGGGGGCTTGTTGGTTTGGACTATGAGTTCTTCAGACTATAAAGGCTCAGTAGACTTCATACAATCATGGAGTGGTTTTAGTTGGAAGGCAAATTAAAAATCACTGAGATCCAACCCCTGTGCCAGGAACACCTCTCACTTGATCAGGTTGCCTCATCCAACCTGGCCTTGAACAGTTCCAAGTATGGATCATCCACAGCTTCTCTGGTCAGTCTCTTCTAGTGCCTCACCACCATCACAGTAAGGTAATATATCTAATATATTACCCTGATATCTTATCTAGATCTACCTGTTTCAATTTTAAAAGCTTATCCGTTGTCCAGTCACTATTCTACCTGCTAAAAGGTCTGTCCCAATCTTTCCTATAGGCCCCCTTTAAGTGATGAAAGTCTGCTATAAAGTCTCTAAGAAGCTTTCCTGTCTCTAGGATAAACAATGCCAATTCTCTCAGCCTGCCTTCATAGGAGAGGTGCTCCTGTCACTAGTGGTCTTTGTGGCCCTATTCTGGATCTTCTCCAGCAGGTCCATGTCTCTCCTATCCTGAGAGCCCCGGAGGTGGATGCAGCATTGCAGATGGAGTCTCACTGGAGCAGAGGAACAGAACCACTTCTCATCATCCTAGACACACTTCTTCTGCACAGCCTGCGGTGCACTTTGCTTTCTGGCCTGCATGTGCACATTGCTGGATTGTATCAGTTTTTATTCCACCAATATTCTCAGATTCTTCTACCTTAAGAAGCTTTCATTGGTTTCTTAAAATGCCTCTCCCTTCTGAGAAGCCTTTCTTTTCTTTATCATCCATTGAAGACAAAAGTCAGTCACCTAGATGAATCTTACTAAACTGTAGAATATGACAAAATTACAGTTTTCATTTAAACAAAAAATAAGTAGCTTCATAGATCAGTGTCTTTTCATCTAGTTAAAAACGTCTCGTAAACTTTTTTCACTTGTGAACATAGGTGAAAATTCACACTAGTTATCATTCTGCAATGTATAGTAAGATATGAAGGAGTTCTCAAAAGTTGCAAGAACAGAAAGAAACAGCTATTTAGTTCTGTACATTGAATCTACTGGCAAAAGTTTAGTATTCCATAAAAATATGTATACTTTATCCTGTCCCTTATGTGCTTAATTCTGCTGGCAGATCACTGATTTTATTTCCTGTTTCATTTCACCAGTGTTTAATATAATCTCAATATTTATGCAAAATTTGTTTATGAATGCAGTCAATGCTGTTTATTAACTCCTCTTCCTAAAGTGTAATAAGAATAGAATATTTTGTAGGGGATGAATGGCAGCATTCAAGTTTGCATAAATTTTCAGTAGTGTTTTGGTTCTTAAGAAAATTCTGCAGTTCTCTCATACCTTCTGATGTCTTTGTAGTTCTGATGTATCTTTCTGAATCTCAACGTATCCCAAAAGGAAAAGCCTTCTCTTCTAGAATGAATTTTAAACCCATATCTTATAGGATTTCTCATGGATGTGCCTAGTTACATACTTCAGTTTACTGTTATTTCTATGTAACGGCACCAGATCTTGTAGTATTTCTGGATTACTGTGATAAATTTTGAAGAAATAGGAGGTCCTGCTTCTTTTTTGTCCCTTTTACAGTAATATTAATTCTAATTTTTTCATCCAGAGTTACTCTGGTGATCCAAATGGCACCTGGTGGTTTGCTTCAAGCTTCTTATCCCTTCTTATTTTTGACAAAATATGAGATAATCTTTCTTCATGATCATACTTAACCATACAATTTTTTCCTTTTCAAAGTCAGATTCTTAAATACAGAAAGATACCTCTTAGTCTTTTTGTATTTTCCTGTGCCCCAGTCTCTTCTTCCATACAAAAGTAAAACCAAATGCAAAGAGATTGAAATGTAATCAAAATTTATTTTATTTGTTCTTTCCGGAAATGAAAAGGTAGGAAGAAAAAATAGATCACTGAAGTAATCAAAGTTGCATTTTTACAGTCTGAATTGTAAGCAAATTATTAATCCTTGATTATTTCTTTACCCAAATTCTATTTTTTGAAATGTCTTATAGATTTATAGTGATTTCCAAGATAGGAATCTTTTGCCGGAGTTACAGATTAAAGGAGATCACCGCAGATGGGAAGAAGACTCTCTGTTTAGCAAAGCTGCCAGTCTGTTAAGAAAGGCTTATCTCTGATAGTGTTGAAAGTCTAGTAAGTCAGTGTTTTTTATTCTGTCAGAGCAGTGGGACCTTGTAATGCTCTCTGTTTCTCAGAAAGTGCAGAAAGTGTTAAACTGTTTAATACAATTTTTTTCAAAGATAACACATTTTCTTTAAGTGCATTAAAATATTGACTTGAGCAAATTAGTTTTATCACACTAATTTCAGTGATTAAAAGCACCAATATTAATATATGCAGGACTGAAACTCAGTATTAGGTTAGTCTTAATAGTTATTTCTTGCAGGTAATGTTATTACCAAGACCTCCTTTGTTTTTCAAGCTCTGTAGTGAGAAACTATAAATTGGTAAGCTGTAAATTTAGTCTCACCTCCACATTTAAATGACATTTTTTCTATTCTTTCACATCTGTAACCCTGTTTCAAATATTTAATTTTCTGCCTTTTCTTTCTAGTCCTAAATATATAAATATATAGATATAAGTAAGTACTGAGAATTAAGTTAATTGTCTCGGTACTGTTTTATTATTTATTACTCATGGTGTAAGTATTGAAATTTCTTCAGTGTAAATATGTATAAGGATGTCATTGTAATCAAAAAAGGACTCAGAGACCTTTTGAAACACCATGCAAATGGACTGTTTGTAATCTACACTGCCATGGTACAGCTATATCTTCACTCTGTTAATCAAAAAATATCAAGAATGGAAGTGCAATGATTTGACCATATTTCTGCACACCCTTGAGTGTATTGTTCTCCCTGAGAGAAGTCTCACAGTATAGTCAATGTTTGAGCACAAAAAAGTAGTAGCATTTTCTTGGACTTTCAGAAGATGCTACAACTCAAATATGACCAAAGCAGAATTTTATTTCTAAAATTATGCTCCTTTTTAGATACTTAAAAATCTGTTTTCTCAAATATGTGTTCTAGAAGTGTAAAGTTGGAACAAATAACACACTCTAACCTGTAACTCATTAATTGTCTCATAAGTAGTAGGAAAAGTAATAGTATTTAAGAAAACAGAGAAATTTAATTTCAACATGGCTTAGATTATACTATTCTAGTAACACCTTAAAAAACACTCTGCAAATCTTAGAAGTGGTGTGTGGTAGAAATTCTAACTTTTTTTTCAATAACGTCACCAGCAGTCAACCTGCAATTTCAGGAAATCTTCAATTACAGTGTGGAAGTATCAGACTCAAAAATTGAAACTTGTAATGTAAATTCATCTTATGATTTCCAACCTCTTTATACATCTCATTGTCAGAAACCTAATAACTATATTTGAGTGTTTGCCTAATGTGAAAGATTTGCCAATTTAAAAACAAAAACCCAAAACATTCTATGCTGCATAATAAGTCAGAATATTTAGTTCTATGCAACTTTCTTTATGAAGCAATTTTGTTGAAAAGTTTTTGCAAAGCAATTGAGACTGTATAATACTTATCAGCCAGTGAAAATTCAATACAAACTCCAAATGCCTTTTTCTGGTGGGATATTTTTATGTTTGAAAAATCACTTTGTGTTATTTTAATGTGAAAGAAATAAATAGGTGTATTTTCAGAATTATATGAAAGCATGAAAAGACATTAATTTTTTAAAAAACACTGTCAATTATTTTTTATATATATATGTGTGTGTGCATACGTATATATATATATGTGAAAAAATAAAAGTAGTTGTGTTAGCTAACAATGCAAGGGAGATCAAGCCCCAAATACAAACAACTTGATATAGAAAGGAAAAAAGCTCCAAAAATTCAAGACAAAAAACTATTATTTTCAGTATTTAGCCATTAATTTTGGAATAAAATATATGTTTTTCATAATTGATTCTTGTTCATTAATACAGTCTTTGATTTTAAATTTAATAATTTCTTTTTTTCCATTGTATTTTAAACAGGCTTTTGCTAAAATAAATATCGAAATGCTTCTGCTTAATAGATGTTCTAGTTCAACAGTCACCTGAAATTATTATCTTCACTCCTTTTTTTCCTCAGGGCCGTGTATTTCTGTGCTTTAGAAAGATTGTTATGAATTGAAATCTGAGATGATTCCAGTTTCTTAAATCATCTTTGGTATCAGTGATTGTCATTATCCAGTGTTGAAGTGTTCTACATATTTCCCTATAAATCCACTAGTTAGGTTTGATAACTGTGAAGAACAAACTATTTTTCCTTTTAATAAGCAACCTAGCATACCAAACCATCACACAGTACCATATGCCCTAGTTAGTGGTGGTGTTGATAACACAAAATACCAGTTTTCTGAAATATTTTAGTCAAAATATATAAGCAATTTTTTTTTTGCTTTTGGGGATTTCAGGATGGAACTTTAGTACTTAGCTATATTTAAGAAAACCTATTGGGACAATATACAATTTTCACATTCATTTTGGTTGGTTTGTTTTGTTTTGTTTTGATTTGGTTTTTTTTAATTTTATTTTTTTCCTGTTTAGCCTAAAATTATAAAAATCAGTTCATTGCAATTTCAGGCTTTGGTAAGAGAAATCCTACATAATCTCACTAAAATCAGAAGTATAATCCTATAGCTGAACAAGCTTAGCCATGTAGTATTGTGGAATCAGACACATCTTTTGCTAAATAGTTCTAGCCCCTCATGAATGGACCCCTTGTGATGGTCCCATGTTTGGTACATAAATACAGGGGAGAACCCTTTATAATTGCCTTGATTTTTACAATGTGCAGTGCCTGCTGACCAATAGCAGTTTGCCAAGCCACATATTTTTTATAATGTCCTAAACATGAAAGTATCTTCTACGTAAACATCGTGAAAGAGTCCCAGTTGATGCCTTAAACTGTTTTTGTTTGTTTTTATTGTTTTACAATGAGATACAAGTTGGAAGCACAAAATAGGGATCTGTTTCTTAAGGTTTGTTTTTTCCTGTTTTGACTGCCTGTTTATGTACAAACTATGAAAAATGGATCTTCATACTGTTTAACATACATCTAAAATATTTGTGTGTGCATATGTACAAGCCCATATTTTGCTAATACACAACTTTATGCATTCACAGTGTCCCAGCTTTCTCATATGCATTAAGAGTTTTAGTGCAAAAGTATGTATACCTATTTTATGAGGGACTGTCAATGATTGTAAGTAACAGAACTGCTGAAAGTGTGAAATTTTGCTTTATTTATTTCTAAATAGTTTTGGTTAGTAACTATATGAGCATATGATAAATTACATTGTATAGCACTTTAACACTTATTTCTTGACATAAAAATAGTGTAATTTCTGATATTTTATAATATTTATATATTGCAAAGATGTCAAAAACATGCTTTGAATAAGTATTGTATGTTATGTTTTGAAAATTGGAATTTTATTTTTTTACTACATTTATAAAAAGAAAAGAAGAGTTTTCTGTCACAATCTAATACTTTTAAAGGAGAAATGTGTATATAAAATTTTAAAACAGAGCAGTGCTTTTTTAATATGTTCAAGAATTAATGTTAAGCGTATGTATATTATTTAGAAAAGATGATCAATAAATATGACTCTTAATTCTTTTTTGTGTTTATTTTGAACACAGAACTATAATAAGATATTGACCTTTGCTCAACTAAATGAATGTTTTTAACACTAATCATAAATATTTTGTAGTTATTTATTATGGAGGTATTAGTTGCATGTTCATCCATCATGAGATTGATGCTTACATTTTTTCACCTGCTTCTAGATTAAAAAAGATCAATGAATATTTTAGCAGTTAGAATATTGCCAAAAACTCAGTAGCTTCAGTGTAACTGTTGTAAGGTATGGAACACAGCTTGCTGGCTATAAGTCCTCGCTGTAGAATGGTGCTTTATAAAGTGCCAGAGTAAATGTCTCTTAACTTGTTTCAGACATTGGCGCTGTTTGTTCATAGACTGATAACTGTTTCTAGTGTGCTCATTGAACTTGCTGGAATTTTTGTTTACTTATAGTCTTCATTTTCCCCAAGAGGAGGAGAGAGGAAAGAATATATTCCTCATGTGGTCAGCATATTTTTGAGTATTTATGTGAGTTCACCATCTTGATTTCAAGTCATGAATTTGTTTTTACATGCATAAGCATGCATATTTACATGCATTATTTATCCAATTGACTTTAAATTCCATTAAGTTCCAATGAGTAGGAGAAAGATTTTTGTCTTAGGCATTTTTATTTCTTTTAATTTTCTAGTTATGTTATTTTGTTTGTTTATTTATTTTTTTAACTGTTCAGTCTAAGGCTTGTAAAGGTTGATTTGCTCCTGAACTGCTTTGTTCCCAGACATTGCCATCTTCCCCAACTACCACCAAGTCCTCTCCATCTGATCCCATGACCACCTCCAGAGCCAATCAGGTACAGTATCATCCTACCATCTACACCATACTTTTCACGGGTGACAGCTTGCAAACTGGAGAAAAAGATATGGTGGGTTAAGGATTTATTCGTTCATTCACATATATACACCCATAACCATAGATATCTAACTCTTGTTAGAAATTGGTAAAGTAAATGGAAAATATTCTGCTTCTTTTAATTTATTTTTTGGTGGGCTTCGTTACAATCTCTGTTGAAAGCAAAGTATCTTTTAAAATAGTTGGATTATTTTTTTTCCATTTGATAAATTGCAAGGATACAAAACTGGCGTGTTTGTAGACAGAATAACTCCTGGTTTATGTATGTTTGTGT
The DNA here is from genome assembly GCA_013397295.1 of Polioptila caerulea. Taxonomy (NCBI): domain Eukaryota; kingdom Metazoa; phylum Chordata; class Aves; order Passeriformes; family Certhiidae; genus Polioptila; species Polioptila caerulea. The sequence continues at coordinate 105,916 of VYXF01008933.1, read as the reverse complement.
ATATATGCACACACGTATTTACTTCCTGGGTCAGTTTTAAATTATAATCCAATTACCCCAAAACCCATGCTTAAATAGCTGGATTTCAACCCAGGAATGACAAACAGAATTCTTTATTGCAGAATTTTGAAATGTGTTTGTGGACAGTGACATAGAGGCATTATTTAAATATAAAAGTATTCTAAATGAAAATCTATTTATGAAGAATGAAGTAAAATTAAATCTCTCTAAAAATATGCTAAACACGTCTAAGTAAGTTTAATTCATAACACATTTTTAAATGCATAAACTGTCCTTTTAGCAGCATGTTAATTATACTAATTTATTTTTATTTTAACTGGAAAAGTCAATGTCCAGTTGATTGTGTCCACAAATTATCATATTATCTTTGTCTTCCCTATGAAAATTGCTACATACCATGCTTTTTAGAACTTACTCGTGCTTTAAAAATACCTTATTTATTTTTGATGTACTGTTAAACTTAAGGTACTTTGTGTTCAAATAATGTAAGTATTTAGTTTATGCTAAGAGTTCCCACAGTCTGTTTCAGTTAGCTGAATGTTGCTATCAGATCTTGCATAAATAACATCAAATATGAAAAAAGTTTCCTTTACAAGCTAATTTCCCCTGGAAGTTAACACTGTTATTAATTACTGATTCTCTGATATTTTTTGAACTGCTTAGAACTTGCTGGTGTATGAACAGAAGCATATTAAAGCATTTAACTTTGATCAACACATGACATTTATTGAAGGGGGTGTCAAATATATAGAAATTAATGAAATTTAGAAAGAAATTGTACAGATAGAGGGACTACTGAGAAAAATACAGGTTGTGATATCCTTGACTTCAATCTGAAAACCTTCTTCATCAGCCTGCTTCCATTCCAGCAACAGTTACCTGGCTTCATCATCATTAAATGACAAAGATAAAATCTTTGCTGACAGCTAGGGGTGTTTTATGAGCTCTGTTCAGCTTTTATTCTCTCCCTCTTACTTTTAGTATTTTGTTTATTTTAATCAGAAGGTTTTCAAAATGAGTGCAGAGATTGTTTTTAAAGGGTTCTTACAATTTTCCTTTTCTTTCACAGTTTTTTTTTTTTTTGATTATAAGAATATCCTGATGATCATTATGTAGAGAAAAAGGAAGAAGAGCTTTTATTTACAGGATATATAATTTGAGCATGTTAATTAGCATAAGAGAAGCACCTACTTTGCATCTGTTCTATAAATTTTGTTATCAGAATTATAGTGTAGTGTATAAACTTTAAATGACTTTTCAATAGCTAAAAATACTTATGTTTATAGAAGGTTGTTCTAAGAGACTGTTGTGAAGTAATATAGCTAAATTCACAAGCTAAGTGACATGTATGCTTCGTGTCCTGTCTGTATTCCAAATTAAATATTTAAATGTATTTTATTTATAACCTGTGTCCAATTCAGTTTTCATACAAGAAATCAAGATCTTTTTTGAACAGCATCAGAACTGTATATATGAAGAAGAATAATGAGTTCCTTAATTGACTTTTGGAACTGCTTTGATTATTAACTATTGAAACTCGTACAGGTTTATGATTATGTTATCCCTTCTCTTATTTTCTAGTGATTTCTAGCCATTCCAGCAGGAAGCACAAAGCACATGCTAAGGCAATTAAGGCCCTTCTGTTCATTCTAGTGATAAGTGACGTCACTGGCAATTGTTCCCAGGCTGTAGTGGTGATTAGAATTCAGCACCAGTGTACCGACAAGTATCTGCACTGCGGCTGTCACACGGAAATAGGGGCCGACACAATCCTCTCAAACCTGTCACTAGCCATGTAAACACCCAACAGGAGAGTGTTAGAGAAAGCAACAGATGTTTGGTTTGATATATGGCTGGGTAAGACTACTCTCGATAGAAAATAACCATTCAGGTATGGGTTTTCTCACAAGACGCTGTATTATGATAACACGAGAGAGCTTGGTTAACTGGACGGATGTCAGGAAATTCAGTGTTAAAGTGTAAGATAAATTCACAGCACACTCTGTTGTGTGGATAAGGTAGCATATTAGGCTTAAGATTATTCAATTTTCTGTAATATTATAATAATGAGAAGGTGATATATTAAAGATTAGAAAGATGGTTAAGCAAGCTTTAAGCAATACTTAATGCTGGGCTGCTGTTGGAGTGAGATTTTTAAGCCAGGTTGGAGGACTCCCCCATAAGTCACTGCAATTAGAGAATCGTCAAGTTTGTGCTTTGATGAGAACAGCTGATGTGAGCCTTGTGCTGTACAAGCATGTCAGTTATGCTCCCCTGACAGAGCTTGAACAATTTCTAGATGCACTTTTTAATACAAGAAGAATATAGTTCTGCCAACAGAGGTCAGAGGAAGCTAGGCAGGAAATCTGGCTTGTATTAGATCTTCCCTTTAATGACTCACTTTGCCTCCATTCAGATGAGGTCATAACTCCTTTGTACGGCAGTTTCAGCTTTTGATGAATTGTTTTTGGAAAAATTCAGTGTTCATGAACTACTTGTTTTTTGATTCTCAAGAAGAGGATAGTCTCTAAAACTGCCTTATCTAGTGGAAGAAAAGTTTCTTTAGAGCGGTCATGTTTTGTATTATACTGAGTTGCCTTGGGTGCAACAGAAACCTCTTCACTGGAAATGTTTTTCTCTTTAGTTCTTGGTTTCAGGAAGTTATACATCTGTCAGTATTATTCTTGTAAATGTCTTGTTTATTTTTTCAGTGGAACTTCCTTGGACCTTCATTCACATTAAAAATCTGTACACTGCAAACCTCCCAAGGAAGAAAGAAAGAACCTAAGAGAAAATAGAATTAGAGGCAATAGAATTTCCAATTACTTTTTTCCCTCTCCTGTTTGCCTATTGCTGAAATGAACTTAATCTTTCTATACTTCTAGACTAAGAGTTTCTGTGTTACACCCTCACAAACTTTGTCAGCTTTGTTTATAGCCAAACACTGACAGACTTATAGCTACAGTGGTGAAACTGTTCTGCTGATGCCCCTGGAGCTGGCAAAATATAGCTTTACTTTTATTTACCAGGAGGAGGAAATCAATTTGACTTCTCCAAAGTACACTTCAAGAGGTAATTTCATCTCTAAAGTGATAAATAATGCACTAAACATCATATAGAACATGGTTGCTTTTCCTTTGTAGAACCTTGTAAACGTACATGGTTTAATTATTATTTTAACAGTTAAGTGACTTTAGATAGCCTAGTATTTCTATAATTAAACTGTTTACATATTTTTATTCATTTACAAGATTATTTTTTCTTTTTATCTGCCTGCTTTACTATGTTACTCTAATTTTAGAGGGAGAAACACATAAAGCTAAGTTTTTATTTCTCCTTTGCCTATTTGATGTGTACCTGTAAAGGACACTTGTGTGTCTCCTTTCCAGTCCTCCCTTTTTCCATGAAATTGGTACCACTGCTGACCTTTGCTACTGGCTTAAGAGAATAAAATGCCAAAACGCACATTCACATTAATGAGTCAGGAGACTGATGGCTAGGAGTCCTTTTCCCTTGCCTTACAATTTAGATAGGCTTAAGCTTAGCAATAAAATAGGATTTATCATAGCAAACTTTGAGTCAATAACTTACTATATAAACCTTTTATTTTTACTTTTCTAAAAGCACTATTTTTTTCCCATGGCATTTGTATTTTTATACAATTATAATATTTTGCTGCTTGGTTATTGCACTTTAACTCTTATTTTATCATTTAGTCCAATGTAATACACATTTTGCAGGTTGTAGATAGGTGTAGCTTTTGTTCATTCAGTCCTCAGGTTTGCTTTGTTTTGTTCGAGCATATCTCTCATCTTGTTGCTGCAATATCTGTAATAAATTATACTTCTCAACCTTTTCACTTGATGGGACTGAGCCAGTGGTCTTGATACTGCCTCAGCAGATGCAACACAAGCATTTGGCTCTTAAAATCTTGGTATTTGGAATTTGTAACTGGAGATTGGGAGATTAATTTACGTCTCTAAATTGTAATGATCCATGCACCAAATCTCCCTCTCTGCCTTTAAAGAACTGCCCTATCCCTGTTTGTAAAATTGCTTGCAGATGTATCATCTTCTCCTTCCTCACGGAAAGGTAGAATCTGAAAATAAAGGCAGTCTGTGAAGTATACTGAAGCTTTTAAATGCTTGATGAACTCATATTTGATATATAGCTCCTTGCGGGAGGTGGAGGAAGAAATTGGAAAGAAAGCTTTGTTTCAGTCTTCTGTTACCATTAGGACATGGATTTTTAAGATGTGTATAATAACCAGCTTCAAATGATGATTTTTTTTCCTCAGTACTTTAACCTTAATGCACTGAGTTTTAATGATGATCCCAAGACAGTCAAGAGTCATCGTAGGCCAGTGAGATAATATCTCAATTTTCCTTTGAAATTTGATATGAGACTTATTTAAGATATTGTGTCTTGGATATTTCAACTGTAATATTAATTTATTTTTGTATCCCTGATTTTGATGTCAATTGTTATAGTAGTGTTGAGAAAATCTGGGGGTTTTTTGAGATCTTTCACGTATTGACTAATGCTGGATGGATCACTTGATCTTTCCAAATCCCAGTACTGTGTATTAAAAATAAAAGTCAATATAAAATTATTTAGAATTCTTATAAAAGGTACTATGGAATTAAAAATGTGATATAACTTTTATTTGATTACTAAGAATACTTGCTATGGTAATTCTGAGATAGCAATTTGACAATTTGACCTTTTGTCAACCTATCTGATTTGTCACTGATAAAAACAATCATTTTATTTACATCCAGATGATGCTGTCAGTGGTCTATAATACAAACCTAACATTCTGTTTGAATGAGACTTTATCTAACAGAGGATGTTTTATATGGACCATGACTAAAGTATTTAGTGAACCAGCCTGTTTTAGTTTAACGAGATGGAGTTCCTTTTTTGATTACAAGTTGCCTATGACACACTGTGGATGGCACATAATAAATAATGTTTGAGACAGCATATCTAGAAAAGACAAGGAAGAGTTATTCTCCTTTTCATGTGAGAGGATTCCAGTAGATGTTCCAGTGGTTTAGATGCAAACTTCCCTTCTTTTCAGCTGGAATCCTTCATTTCATGTCTAAACTCTAAGCAGAATTAACCTACCCTCCATGGACTAACTGTGGACTTCCTTCTGGTCCTCATGTTAATACATTACTTGTAATATATTTCTTTTGTCCATTAACCATTTTTTCCTGTATTTTGCAGTATCTGGCCTCAGTGCTTGTTTGCATTGTTTCCTTAAAATATATATTTAAATTATATAAAGATGTTTAAATAACAATTTAAAAAATCTTATATGCAAAACAGTTTGGGGATTTTACTATTCTTATTGACTGTTTCAATTCTTCCCCTTGGGGCAAGTATGTAGGTAAGGATTTGGATTCATATTCCATATTAGTTTCCTTTCTTCTCTCCCACTGCACAACAATTATAGTAGTCACTGTTTACTGTTCCTATCTCAAATGTAGTAGAAATGTCAGGAACATTCCTGAGAAATGGGGAAAGATGTAGATTTTCACTGCAAAGTCTTTGAATGCTACTGGCATGTCATTCAGAGGATGTCATAAATGACCTGCCAGTTGCAGTCTTGTAAGTAAAAATGTGATTCTATGTTCATGTATCTTGTTTGGATTTCATGCTTGATAATAGCTAGAATCACTTAGTTTCCTCTTTCACCGGCCCTTCAAAAAGATACATGCTCTCAGTGTAATGGGCAGAATTACTATTCCCTTCTATTAAAATGGATAAATGGCTTTAATCAGTATCCGCTCGTGTTTTAAACTCTATCTGGTTGTAGAGGTAGGGGTGTTTTTGTTGTTTTTTCCTCCATAGGTAAAAATCAGGAGGTAAAAAGAACAACACCAACAAAACACCCACACAGAAAAAAAAAAAGAGAAACAGTGTGTTTATGAAGATCTAGATGATTTAGAAAAGATAAAAATGTTACGGTAGTGTGACTTTATGAAGCCTGCTTTTGATTAAAATAATTTATTTTTAAATTGTTACTTAGTTAAGATGCTGAGAAAGAAGAAATTAAGAAATTATTAAGAAATCATTACATTTTAAAATACACTTATGACTTTCATGGGATTTATTCACTTTAAAATATTCCATAGTGAACATGTAAAAAGATAATGCTTGTTTGGATTGAATGCATTTTGTTTAGACTTGTGGGGTTATCATCATCTTGTCTTATTTGAGTTGTTTAAGAGTTCTAAAAGTCCTTCATTATAATTTAGGATGTTCTTTCATTTAAAGATATTTGTAGATATGACATACAGCTTTTGGCATTTTTCCATGTCCCCGTATTAAGAAAAGGTCCTATCTGCATAAGAAAAAGGGTCATTAAACATACAAAATCTGGAGAATACACATTTTTCTCTTTGCCAAAATATGATAAAGGTTTTCAAATGTCCTTTGCCAAAGGGTGTTTACCTTCTCAATGTTCTTTGTTCCATTTTAAGTATAATTCCTTTATCAATACAAAATTAAAATAAATAATGTGTTATAAAATTCCAGATATAGCCACGTTCAAGTTCCATCCCAAATAAGATAGAGTGAAAGTTGGCAAAATGTTTCTCTATGATCTAACCAAGATTAGCTGTGACTTTGAGTTCTTATTACTCAGATTTGGTATGGTAGACATACTGTTTCATTCAAAACTAGTATTGGGTGAAGAATCCAACTATATTCTCAGGGATACAGCAAAGAGTCACTTAGTTCCTTCTTTGCTGTCTGAACGACCCAGAGAAATCAGAAAAGCAGAGCAATTTCCAGAATGCAAATCTGGACAACTTTATTGTTGTTCCTCTGCTGTGTAATCAGTCACATAAAGGTTTGGCTCCAAGTTTTCAATTATTTGGAATTTAATTTAGTGGCTTTTAGGGAGTTCAGAATTTATATGATCAAGAGTTGTATGAGAATGTGGAAAGAGACATTGAGCCTGTAGAGCTTACTGTTACACCAGGACAGATCCTGTACAGCAGATTGTAAGGTATAAGAAGCAATACCATGTTTTTCTGTCAGGTGTTGAGTGAGGCGTGATTAGACCCAGAAGATCCTGCTTGTTAGTTTATTGGGTTCTTTGTGCTGCCTGAAATATTTTCATTTTCACAAGCTGTTTGTAGGTATAGTGCAGCACCAACCATTGCTATAGGTAGGATGCTAGATGCATTGTCTGCCTTCTGCATGCTTTGAGGATTCATCAGGTGGTGAGAAGTCATAGATAGATGCAAGACAAACCCACCAGTTATAGTAGGTCTCTGCCTGATTTGAGGGAAAAAGGAGTGTTCTTTGTATACAAATACTGGAAGCACAAGAGGGAGTAAGAGGTAGGAGGTTTTTCCTTTTCCAGAGGTTAGCTGCATCTATTGAGAGCTTTGCATGAAGCATTGCACCCTAGATTTCAGATAGTCTATATCAAAGCAATGTTTAACTGCATCCTATTCAGTGGTGTTATCCCCTAGTTTTGTGCTTGTAGATCTTTTCACATTTATTGATTTTGGGTTTGGTTGTTTGATTTGGGTTGGGTTGGGTAGGGTTGATTGGTTAGTTGGGTTTTTTTTTTCCCTGAAAGCAAATTAGACATTCTGCAAGTAATAGCAGATAATCAGAAGCATAATTTGCAAATAGTGGGTCAATGGGACTCTAAGTATAAGGGTTCACTGGTCTTTTACATGCCAGTGATTTACACTTGAATCTTTGCAACCTTGAAGAGCTTCTGGGGGTGCAGAAGCTCTGCTGCCTGGTTCATTTTCTGTTTTCCCTTGCTTCTCTAATGGCACCTCAGTGAATGAAGCCTTAGAGATCAAAGTCTTGCTGGACTACTTTTTCCCCCCTTACATTATCAAACAATAATACACTTCTACATGATAAATTGCTCATTCAAGTGAACTTACTACCTGTGATTTGGATGGGGTTAGAGAAATATGTTTGAGATTTTTATTTCTTTAAAGTTTTTGGAAGCCTGCACTTCCACTGCAGTGTGAATTCTTCCATGTTTTTAAGTAGTATAGTACATGAGTTCAGTGCTTCTCAGCTTTTTGTGATTATCTTTGTTGTCCACTTAACAAACTTAAAAATGCAGTGAGAATTGGTTTACTCTCTTAATAGTAATTGTGATAATAAATTAACAGCTGCCCCCTACCCATTAAATACCGAAATGCAGTTTCCATGTGGGCTCTTTTAAAATGTTACAGTTCTGGAATTAAACTAGTTTATGAAATAGATTAGACTATGATTAATGGCATTCTATAGTAAAAAGTACTGAACCAAAATACAAGACCTTAAGATCTGCAGACCTGTGCACATGTATAATTAAGTGATGCAGAAAAAAAGAGAAATTGAGCCAAAAGATAACCACTTCCTTGAAGAAATTCTTTTTGTAAGAATAAATTTAAAATGTTTAATAAAACAACTGTAAATACAGTCTAGATCCAGTATTACCACATTGTTTTAGAAACAGACAGAAATAATAGTTGTTTGTTAAGGACATTTTACAGGTCATATTTCCCTTGTATGCCAGCAATTAAGAAGGTGTTTTATAGAAATTTCTGGTTTAATTATGTCATAAGTAATTAGATAATAAATGATACAGATTAAATTAGCAGTCACAGAAAAGACTGATTTGCTGTGCACAGTGTGTTCATGTACTGCGAGGGTTGTCTTCACTACATCCAGTTTCAAAGTATTTTGCAAGTTATGTCTACCTTACATTAATAGGAACACAGGTGAATCAGGGTGAGAAAAGGAGGAGACTGCAACTTTGATAAGATGAAAGTTATGTTTTGAAATCTGAATTTTAGTGAGATTAGAATAATTTCTAATGCATTTATTTAACTCTATCTAAAAAGAATCTTTACTGTGACAAGGATCACAGTGAATATTTGTTAAATAGAAGAAAGGGACAAATGAATTGTGAAATCAAAAAGGGTTAGTAAATCTATTGATTTCCTCACATCCATCTCATGTTTGAGACAGCTCTTTCAATTTTTCATTTTTTCTTTTCATATTTTTCAGTACCTTTTCTCTAAAAGTAAAAATAGATTGTCAGCTGTTGAAGCAGAAGAATATGTATACAGTGTGCATAGGAGTTGAGATCATGGCAAGAGTTAGATGCAAATTATTTCTCATTGTGTCCTTAAAAAGAGGTTTTCAAATCAAATGTACTCAGATGCTGCCTTCAGATTTACTCTGTGTAAGGTATTTTTCCCATGTGAATGTACATACAGTATTACACATTTGTAATAATAGGTATATAGATATTAAATGTAGATGTGTAAATACAGCCTTATTTGTGCCCCACAGTCTTAGTTTGCATAAGGAGTAATTTTTTTTTTTCCCACACGAACATTGGTGTGAGCTTATTATCTATGCAAAATTATTAATAGGTGCAAGTAACCTGTATTCAAGTATTGCCTGTGCCTGTCTATAGATAGTTTGTCTATAGATAGTTTGCCTTAATGAAATTTGTCTCACATTGTATGAGAAGTATAACCCAGAGCTCAGATGTATGGAAACAATATTGTTTGCAAATACGAGTTTAATAATAAATAGATACAGTTTTCCTACTGAGCCACGTACATTTGATCTAATCTTCAAATTTAACAAGGAGAATGCAATTTGTACCTGCACCTGTCTCTTGCATTTATAGCGAGTTTTTATAAGCTGACTTTGATAACTGACCTAAGTTAGCACCTATCAAACTTTTTGCTTCTGCTAACTCAAATAATTGGTAACTTCTGTCTTGTCTCCCCTTATTCCAGTATTTCTTTTGTCACAGCAGTACTTACTTCTGGCTTCCTTGTGTTTATCTTGGTTAAACACATATAACTACAAGTTTACAAGAGTTAACCAAGAAGTAGATGCACTTGTAAACTCAAGGTATGAATCAGCTGGTGTGAGTGTTAAATTCTAAGCCAGCTAACTGCAACTTAGTTGCAGTTAATGATATATTTCCTGATTATATTTCTTGATTTTATTTTATGCTGTTCTCTGATCCTTCTTAGAGACATAATGTCAGGCTCTGAGAGGAAGGTTTTGAATTGAATTGTCAGAAGACTCTATTAGGATTAGAGAGCTATGGACTCCCGTAGCATTGCTTATTAAGTTTGGAGACATCACACAGAATCTCAAAATAATTAGGTTGGAAAAGATTTTTGACATCATCAAGTCCATCCAATGATGTAACATCACCTTGTCAGCCTGACCTTGACACTGAGTACCACCTCCAGTCATTTCTTGAGCACCTCTGGAAATGGTGACTCCACCACCTCCCTGGACAGTTCATTCCAATGTTTAATTACTCTTTCCATGAAGAAATTCCTTCTCATGTCTGGCCAGAACTTCCCTTGGTGAAGCTTGAGGCCGTTTCCTCTTGTCCTGTCACTAGCTGCCTGGGAGAAGAGGCTGGGCTCCCACCTCACTACAGCCTTCTTTCAGGGAGTTATAGAGAGCAACTGAGGCTCCCCTGAGCCTCCTTTTCTCTGGGCTCCCTCAGCTGCTCCACATAGGACTCACTCTCCAGACACTTGCCCAGCTTCATTGCCCTCCTCTGGACATGCTCTTTTTTGAAGTGAGGGGCCCAGAACTGAGCACAATACTTGTGTGTGGCCACCTATCCATCCTTCCATTCGTAAAAGCACTAAGGAAACTATGTCCTTTTTGTAGAGAAAATTTCTAATAATTACTGGTTTTCATGACCTAGAGAGACATGTTTATATAATTTTTTTCTGTTTAATTGTCCTCCCTTTCTCATTTGAAAACAATTTTCAAATGAAACCTGTAAGTGTCCCTGAGAATTTCATTGAGTAGTTCCTGCTACACAAAATTCTATTTTATTAGTTAAGGATTACTTAATACAGAAGTGATCAAGCTTCTGCTGCTGGTTGTCTATTGCAAAGCCAGGGGTTCAAAGTAACCATAACCCTTGGTGCTGTTAATCTTGTTAGTTCATCTAAATAGCCCAGGTGCATTTCGCGGAAGCTGGATTTCCCTCTCCATCATCTTTATGCCACCATATTTATTTTATGCATATTAGTTGATGATAGTGTAAGTTTTTCTTTCATTTTATTCTAATTTTGTGATCTTTGCATAAAAGTGCATATGCAAAACTGGTGCCGGGTTATACCTAGGTACACCTTTAAAAATGCCCTGTTCAGTTTTTTCTTACCTTTATGTGTGTAACTAAATATAAACTGGATATGGAAGATACTTCTTAGACCAAAGTTATATTATTTATATTACCTCATATTGTTAAAAGCAGAAATCTGATTCCCCAAAAAATTTGAAGAGTCCTTTGAAATAATTTTGTAACAGAATGTGGGTTTTATTCCTTGGTTTTGAAATGAGGACATCTTTCCTTTGGTCTGTGCTTATTAATCAGATATATTTTTGACATGATTGCAGCTGGGAGATTTTAAGACATGATGGACCTGGGAGGAAGTGAGGGCTCCACTCATTGTGTCTGTAGAGAGCACAAATATGTGCATGTCTTTCATATAGACACATTTGGGTTTGTTTTTCTTTTATTGTTTTTAAAATCAGCTGAATTGCAAAAATACGATTTAAAGAGGCACTACTGAATAAGTAGTTTCTGTACTCTCTGCCTAAGCTGAAGCTCTTCACTAGATACTCAGTACAAGAGGATTGCTTCTACATACAAGTAAATCAAGTATTAGGCATTCTTATATAGCAGTATGTATTTATAGTACAGTACTGTGTGCACATATAAAAGTGTCTGTATTAGTAATTTATATTCAGATGGGTTTGAATTTGCTTCATTTATTTGCTTTTCTATAAGTTTTTCTATTAAATCACATGTCTATGGGAATGCTGAGAAGGTTTTTTGTTGTTTGTAGATAGATTAATTTTTAAATGTGGTTTCCAGAGATTTTCAGTATTCTTACCAGTAATGCTGAAACATGATTTCGTATTTGGATTTAAATCCTGAATTAATTTAGAAAAAGTTTAGCTTGCTGTTAAAATAATATGATCTGGCCAGAAATGTCAAAACACAAAAATCTCAATGTGTTTCTAATATCCAGGATTTAGATTTTCCAAGATTTCAAGTTTTAGTCAGTTTCAGTGAAAAATGTCATTGACAGAGAAATGGCAAGTCCCTTAGTACATTTCTGTTGGCTGTCCTTTCCTCTCAATTTAATTAAGTGACATAACTAAGGCATATAATTTTCTGCATTGATTCATTAAGAAGAACATGATTGTGTATTCTAGCCATATTTATCCAAGTTTGTACTGAAAACTGGGCACTGTTGATATCTGTTATGCTTTGTGATGTTAATAATGTATCATCATCTTGAAAACTTCTACTCCAGTCAAAGAGGTATTTAAAAATACTGTTAGTTTTCTCTTAGACTTGTAGGTTCATGGCCATTAAAAAAAAAAAAAAAAAAAAAAAAAAAAAAAAAAAAAAAAAAAAAAAAAAAAAAAAACAAAAAAGGAAGCATCAGTCTCCTGGAAGCCAGGGGAAAATTGGTTCCTAGTTACCTGCTTATAGTCTGTCCAAGATTTGTTATTAACATCTTAGCAAATTTCTTGTATGTGTTAGCCATAGGATTTCTTCCAATGATTGCTTCTCATCAAATGAAAGTTTCCTAATTAAATACAGCATGTCATTCAGAGCAAGTTTATGGCTGATCTGCTACTGGGGGGTGCCTGTGAAGCTCATGCATGCAGTCTTTTAAGGATTCTCTTGAGAAATGTCCTATTCATTTATGTATTTGCCTTCTGAAGCTCTGTCAGGAAAGCAACCAGTGCAATGCTTCTTTGGACAGTGAGTTAGTAGCTGTGAGGAGCCAAAATAACATCTACAGATCTGTGACTGGGAAAGCACAAAGCAAAGGGATGTGCTTTACCTCTCTGTCTATGAAGAATATCAATTAACTTTTGAAACTGGAGTGAGTTTTATGAGTTCATAAGTTAGATCCTGTCTAATGTAAAACAGTGGGAGTTTTAGTCATACCCTCAGTGAGGCGTATTTGGTTTTAAAATAATATACATTATCTACGTTTTATGTCAATTATTTTGTATTAAGAAGTGATTTTTCCAGCAATTCCAGTAATGAAATTACATTATATGGTTTCTTTCAGTTAGAAGTATCCCAAATTGCTATACTTAATAGTTCTGTAAATATTCATGCATTTTTGAAACCTATCCTTGACTCTGTGGAGTGTTGGCAGGTGTTCATAGAGCACCATGCAACAAATTATATAGGAAAGAGGAAAAAAAGGGAAAATTTGGATAGGGGGAAGGGAAATTATGGTGATTTTAAATAGAGAATAGGGTTAACATTCTATCATCACTGAAGGTTTTAGACAATACTGGACAGAGCTGTTAGTATTCTTGCTTTCTGTCTTTTAAAAACATTTCATCTGAGCAATGGCACAGCCAATATGGATGTCTATTTTTCTATGTTTACAGCATTCTCTGCAACTGAGTGAAAATTTATTAATTTTTTTCTCTTGTGTAATTTAGTATGTAACCAGCTCATTTTTTCTTTTTCTAATTATAAAAAAGTGAAAAGTATAAATGAAGCTTCTCAAAATACATTACACTTCTTTGCAAATGTAATTTGAAGCTCATGAAACATTAATGCATTAAATATGGAATGTTGTTTTCTATGCTACTGAGAAAAAAATAGAAAAGTTAAGTTTCTTCTCTATGTTATTAAAACTATCTATCATAGAGAATTCATGGAGGAGTTGGTTTACTCCATTCTCAGGGTTTTGAATCATGTTTTCTTGAGGGATGCTTAAGAAACTACTCAGATTTTTTTCTGTGTGCATATGTGAATGTAAAATTTTAATATTACTCTCTTCAGGACTAGATAATTTTATCAGATCAGCCACCTGTATAACCAGCATTGTTTTAGCAATTATTCTTTCTGTGTACACAACTTGGCTGTGCACACATTCTGCTTTTGAGAGAAGCTTTTCTATTTCCGAGTTTGAGCCTACACGCACTGATGACAGAAGGGAAGCTAAAGCAGGCACCAGAGAATATTTTTCTTGTTTCTTTAAACATGATTTGCTAGTTCCTTGCTGTGAGAAATTTGCATTCCAAATTATGTCTTTAGTTAAAAGCATGAAAGAAAAATCTTAATGTTCATACTTTAAAGTGGGCAGAATTGTAATTAGGTAGTTACTAAAAGAAGTGGGAGTGACTTTTTTAAGTGCCTCAAAGAGTCAAGGTTTAATATCAAATGCTAATTGAAAGATAGTATTGATTTAAGCCAAAAGAGCAATTTGTGCAAAACATCCTTACACAGTCTTATCTCTAGTAAATATTTCTCCTGCTCAGTTCCAACTTTCTAAGCCTTGTGATTTCAGATGTAAATTGTTCCTGAGTATTTAAGTTGAAGTTAGGTTTCTATAGCATGATAGTTTTTGTGACTAAAATGAAATAATACAGGCAACCCCAGCTGAGAGAGGAGGTCTAAGAACTGGAGAAAAATAAACACTTGTGATAAACAGTAGTCTCAGTATCAGACCAAAATCCTCCCACAGTGCACCAAAGATTAAACCAAACATCTTAGAATAACTATTTGCTCTGTCAATTTATTATATTTTAATAATCTAGTGTGATTTGAGACAAAACTCTGAGTTGTGATATTTTTTTCAATGTGTTAAGGTAACCTTGAATTGTCTTGAAAGAAACGGTAATGAGGTCAGAAATACCACAAAGAGGCAACAGAGGGAAGTAGCAAAATTATATTCATCTTGGAATAATTGCAGACAACATTTATGAAGGGAATTCTACAAATATATGTACTGCTTGTGATGAGAAGAAGATCTTATTTAGCATAAACATGGCTAGAAAAAGAAAAAGTGCATTATGGTGAGGAACAAAGTAGCAGCTAATCACTTCCTGCAATCCATTGCACTTGTTCATGCAGTATTTCAGTTCTAGACATTCTTTTGTAGAAAGAGAGAAACTGAATTAGAATGACATTGACAGAATTTAAACATAGTCAGGGGAGATGACAATTTGTGGTCTAGGTTTATTTACATTATGATCTAGCTAAATTTACAAAGAACTGCCTCGCTTTTTATGGATATGTGCCTATTTTTGTAAAGAAGTATCAAGTGGGCTATTAGAAAAATGTCTCTAGAATGTCTCTATTTCTTCTAAGATTTTTCTCTGGAGCCAAAATATATAATCTGGATCTGAGCAATCAGGAATTTGTTCAGTACACCGTTGAAAAAGTAAAGTCATGTTTCAGCATATGCATGAATTAAATATGGAATCCAATCCAGAGAGACTGAAAATACTGAGGGAAATTCCAGTAGCTTCCTTGAGACCATGTATGTGCAATGAGTAGAGATTTGCCGTGTAAGGCTGCTGTTGGAAGCTGAGCCTGAGTCTGACATGAGCAAACTTCTGTCCAGAGCAGCCTAGCATGGCTGCCTGCTGTATGTGTGGGATGATTCACGACCTTGCAGTACTTGTGCTGCCTGCTTGCAACTTGTGGGTCTCTACTTGTGGCCATGTAGCCAGGGGCTTTCCAGGAGTTGCCTGATGCCACAAAGCGTGGCTGGGAGTTCTAAGTGCATGCAGGCACCACCTTGCCTGTAGTGAACTTAGTTGTCTTTCTGCTTGATTTCAGATTTTAGAATTTCTATCACATCTTTAGTTGGTCCTGATTTTTCTCCCAGATTTTTGTTTTAGTGCCACTTCAGTTTAGCATGGATGGTATGGGACTACTCACAAGCCTAGTGTAGTAGTCTGTTTATCCTGCCACACAACAAAATCCTTGGTGATCTTACTCACTGATTGCTCTTGACAGAAACTGGTGTGTTCAGAACACCTTTTCACCAAGCCTGTAGTCATATGAGCAGCTAAAATAGCATGAAATTTTCAGACATAGAATCCAGAGGCCAGAGGGAGTTTTAAGCAGTTTAAGCAATGGATGAGCAAGAAGACAGGACAAAAAAAAAAAAAAAAAGAAAAAGATATGAAATAGAATGTAGCCATTTACAGTTTTAAGGAAATGCAGTTATTTGCAGTAGAGACTAAAATGTAGAATTGTGGCAAATTAGGATGAATTTGTTAGATTAGATGGAATATTTTCTGTATAGTGTTTTTCTGTTAAGATAAAATAAACTGACATTAGACAAGTAGTTGAAAGATTTAATAGAGGGAAAAAGAACAACTGTTACAGAAAATTCATAGAATGAATTATAATTACATTGTTGAAAACAAAAGAGGAAAAAGGAAACCTGAATAATAGATAAAAAAGATCCTTAGTTCATTAATCTCTGTGCAATCTCTTAGAAAAACTTCTGTGAGATGGAATAAACAGGCTGATGCATTTAAATATTTCCACTGTTGAATTCTTGGGTTTGTTTTTTTCCAAGTTTCAATGCTATTTTGTATAATCAGTGATATTTCTCTTCTGGTGTAATTCAGTGCAGGCATGTGTCACGCCGCCACATGAAACTTGAAACCTAAACCCATGTTTTTCAACCTTCTTAATGCACAGTTACTCTAATTGGTGTAACAACCATATCAAGTGCTAATTCTTGCTATCTAGTCTGCATTTCATCCTTCTAGTTCATTCATCATCAGCGTAGACTTTGTATTAGTTGGGTGTCGTGTATGATGTGAGTTTGTGAGTTCCATCCTCCCAATTCTAGAGATTGTGAGAAGTGCTAGTATAACCAGGCCAAATATTGTCAGAGAGGAGGGCAAAGGAATAAAGCAGTAGAAAAGTGAAAGAGTGGGAACTTTGCTATGGATAGTTGGAGATCTTTACATGAGAGGAGTGGGAATGAGAATTGGGAAAGACAGGACATGGGTAATAATGCAGATTTGGTCATGGTTCTTCTTCCCATGAAAATATTTAGCAAGTGTTCATATGCATTCATAGCTGCTCAGTGCAGATTATCTCTGTGCAGCACTGGGGAGGCTGAGAAGTGGCAGAGCATAATCACCAAACAGCTGGTGTTCCACAGTAGCTGCTATTCTGCTCACTTAACTGAGCCAGGACTTTCAGTTTGGTAAATCAGAGGACTTTTAGGCAATTCAGATGTGATATATGAATGCAGCATGGGCTTATGCAAGTGGGTTGTCAATAAATGGAATAACTGATACAGGGTTTAGGAGTCTAGGATTTATATGAGCTACTCATGTGGTGAAAGTTAAAAGCAATTTGAATTGTGTCTCTGGACACAGTGGTGGAGATCCCTTAAGTACCAGTCCCTCTAAAGAGCAGAGTTGCATCAAACCTCTACAGTTCATTGGGAACTGAGGGCAGCAAACTGCTTTGTGGTTTGAGCCCTTCTTACACCCCAGGTTTCTTTGACTCTTGTCAAAGCTTTTACAGACACAGTCATGTTTGACTGAAAATTTTCACAGAGAAATTCCTTTGTTTCTATTATATTTGTTATGGTTGGAGGACTTTTGGGGGAAGAAGTATTACACTTTTTGAGCCTGAATTTGAACTTGCTTATGCTAATGCAAATAGGATGAGAGTGATGCCTGTGGAAGTAATTAATTTGCTTTGTGAGTAAGCAAATGTCATAATTGCAGTCCTTAATTTTTATAAAATCTCTTTGACATGAAATAAGTTACTTCCCTTTTGTTTTTCTTCCCATAGCATTTGAAACAAATAAATTACACGTGTGCTTATTCTTATGCATATGTAAGCATATGTTCATAATTGCTTTAGCTACTCAGTCTCCTTTTTGCAGCACAGATTTGGATATAGCCAGGAGCATACACACAAACCTGGAAACCTAATCTTCCTGCACAGAGAAAGATACCTTTATTGGATAGCGCAGAGCACTTATTTTGGGTAGCAGTTAGGTTTCACACTTCTGCATCCAAATCGGTTTCTGAACCTGTTATCTGTAAAAAGAAAATAAATGCACTGTCCAATTTCCCTGAGAGATAAGGAGTTAAGTACTTTTTTTTTTAAATGGTGGTCATGCAGGTAACAAAACCAAGTAGATAATATTTGATTTTTCAATTTCTGATTTTTTTGTGTGTGTCATTTTATACCTTTTAACTTAGTGACCATATGAACTTTAGGCTTCAACAGAAAAAAAAAATTATTTGTAGTATTTCTTTTCTACCAGCACCTAGGCTTCTGTGATCTATGTATCTAATATGTTAGACACTGTGTTATATGACACAACCAATGTTTGCCATAAAGAGTTGATATTCCAATATATAAACAAGGGAAAGATTTAGTGGATAAAAGAAGTAGATGGAGAATTACAAACTGGTAGCAAGATTAATATTCTTAAATTTAAAAAAAAAGTCCTAAATATATTTTGCTTTTAAAAATAATTATCTATGTTTTTAAATAAAATTTTAAATCAGCTGTCACAAATACAACAATGTTACAGCTGAATATCTCAAAATAATCCAAATGTTGCTCTTCATTTCAAGAAGAGCAGGATTGCTTACGTTTTAAGTAAATGGGTACAGATGCATTTATGTTTTGTTCAAACTGAATTTTCACTGGAATGTAATGTTTTTGTCCTAATTATAAGATAGAGACATACTCTCTAATTATTTAATACATATATATTTTTAAAAGATGTCCTGTATGTAAATACGTGAGATATTTCACAACCATGGCAGGGGTTGTATTTGAAATGGTATTATTGGTATATTCCTAAACTAATACCATGTAAGAGAGTTGCCAATGAAAGAAACAACGGTCTGTTTCTAAATCAGTTGTTTTAAAAAGGATATCTTTATTTCTGAAGCAGACAAACATATATTAATACAGAACATTTTTTTTTTTTTTCCAAATGCATCATAATTTTTATGTTGTTTGTAATGCTAAATACAAAACAAAAATGTCTGGACAAGGACGGAGTGGATGAGTAAGGAGAAGGAGATTATTCTTTATCTTTCCTCTGATTAGACAGATAATTTTGCCCAAAAGCTAGAGCTGTTAGTGGTAACCTAATGAACTTCTGTGTGTTAAATGAGAAAAGCACTAGTTTCTTGTTGAGAAAATCTTTCTTGTTGCATAGAGAAGAGCTCCTTTTTAATTTTCTGGCTAAATTAAGCCATTGCTTTATTTTACTACACCCATCCTTTAGAATAATACCAGCATGTAACCTGCATTTTCCTATGTTGCATGTGTAGCTGTCGTATTATAGGTGCAACAATATTGCCCGGGCATCAAATATTCTATTTACCTCTGAAATCACATGTGTGTTTATGAGAGTGTATTTTTTTACCTTCTTATGTTCTTAGGTTTTTCACTTAGATTTACTAAGATTTACTACTTTAGATAAGTAGAACTTAGACCTGATTTGATCAGGACTATGCACATTGCTTATCGAAATCTCCCACAGAACCTGTTTGTGTGTCTTAAACCAGTAGAGGCAAGTAACTGTTTTCTATAGCATGCAGCACAAAACCACAATAATGAAAGCTGAGCAGTGCTGCATTTTTTAGAGTGTTAACAAAAAACAAACAAACAAAAAATAAAGAACAACCCCAAAAACAAACAAACAACCTCTTCCTCCAAAAAAATCTGGACACTTCTTCTATTTAGCAATTAGTTAATGTGTTTTATATCTAGAAATGAAATATCAAATCAAAACTAAGAGTTCTTTCTTTCTTTTGATGATAGGAAAACTGAAAAAGGTTACCTTAAAATTGCCAAATACCTTGAATTACATTTAAAATTACTAGGAGGCGTCCTGACTTAAAATGAAGTCTGCCTACAAAAATATACAAAACATTTCATAGTGTATTTAAGTATATATACAGTGATGTTTTTTTTTTAATGGGATTATTTAATATATGGATGGACTAAATGTTTTTTTTTTCAATACTCTACTTTTGCATTACCATTGGAATAAGTCAGCACCTGATAATTTTTTATTTATTCTATAGAATATGTTCTGTTTTGATGTCAATGAAATTCTGATGAAATTAAAAGTTATGTCTATAATTTAAAACAATTCAGTGCAAAAAAACAGTATGGTATAT
>VYXF01008933.1:70891-80891 GCA_013397295.1 Polioptila caerulea | reverse complement strand
GGGTTTGTATGCCTTATTTGTTAGTCAGCTTCATGCTGCTTAAAAATTTATCCTCAGAAATTCATAGACCGTGTAGAAATTATTTGTAATGTGATGCTTTAATTCTTTGCATGAAAATTAGTATGTGGCTTCAAACTTCCACAGGTAGGCGTACAACAATGGCTATTCAACTATACTGGTTGAGAATGGACAGAACCGGTGATACAAGGGCCAACCGTATCTTACGAAACACAACTATTTATAGACTTGTTTTGCTATAGGGAGGCTGGTGAACATGCTGAATAAGAATTACCTCAGTTCTGCAGCTTTCTATGTCTTTTTAATGCATTCTGTTTCAGGGTCACTTTCAATCAATATTTCATTTACTTACTGAGATTGAATGGGCGCTCTGAGACACAGTGTGCTGTTTATCATACAGATCGGACACCTCACGCCAGCCCGGAGCGTTCCGCCGCGCCGGGAGCTGTCCGTTCAGCACCACCGCGCTGCCGCTCGGAGCCGCATTGCCCTTTTTTTCTTTTTCACCAGGAGCTTTTCTTTCAGCACCACAGCATTGCACTTAGACTTTTTAAACGGCCGCGTTCCTCTTTGCTCTGAAGAACAATTTCGTCTGCACTTCCAGTTATTGCTATTACTTGTAGGACTTTCAATCCTATTTCACCCCTGCCACCCTTTCCCCAAGCAGTTTTAAGGTATCTATTTCTGTGGAAGTCATTTTTCTCATTGAATGATCAGAAACAAAGATAAATTCTAACCTTTAACGGCTCATTCCGACTCATTGCTTACAGTAGATCTAAACTCTTTTTTCTGCTTATTCGACTCCTTCCAGCTTCCCATCACATCTGTAACAAACTTTTAAAATTATATTGCCACACCACCATGCACAAGCCTACCTGCACAGTAGAAATAGATTATTCCATCACATTCAGATGGTTAACAGAGGTTAGCACGTCCTGTATTTATATATATATATTTATATCGCTTTCTAAGAAAGTGCATATTAATGTTTACTTTAAAGAATGTGTAAATGGTGCTATCAAGAAATCTGATCAATTTTATCCCAGTCTTTTTGTGTACCACTTCGAATGTATGAGATTTATTTTTCTATTGGAAAAAAAAAATAAACAGTCTGAAAGCATTAAAATTGGTAGATTTTAGTAATTTTACAGTGAATCGAATCCCTATGTCATAGTATCATTAAAAAAATTTAAGGATGGGTCATGCAAATTACTATATGCATATCGATAACGCTCACACATTTCTGTCTGGACACTCTTTAGTCCATCTGCTGACTCCTAAGTGTCTGTTTCACTCGAGACAAGATGTCTACATACTCCACATTTTAAATTCTTTGATGTGGATTTTTGGGTGGATTGAGGGCTACTGTTTACCACAGATTCACAGAGACTGGTTTATTCTATAAATGATAGAGATTCAAATGGCATTTTTCAAATGCAAGAATAACATGGCTTAGCGTGTCCCTATCTGGTGCAATGCAGTCCCTGTACATATAATATGCTGCATCTCTAATAAAAACGGTTGAAAAATCTTTAATGAAAAAAGGACAATATACTCTATTATAGTTCTATAAATACATTTGCTTCCAGAAGTTTTGCATCTTTGTTTTTTTCCTCAAAATTTTAATAGTCTATACTAATTTCTTGCAATTACATGTTGATGCCTTTTGTTCAAAGGGTAAGTACTGTGCTGCTTTAACTGGTTCTTGGCAGGCAATTTTACACACAGCACGTTCTGCTTCTAGCTATATTCATATATTT
The DNA here is from genome assembly GCA_013397295.1 of Polioptila caerulea. Lineage (NCBI taxonomy): Eukaryota > Metazoa > Chordata > Aves > Passeriformes > Certhiidae > Polioptila > Polioptila caerulea. The sequence goes on along the minus strand of VYXF01008933.1, from coordinate 79,113 downwards.
TTCTCTTAAAATTGTACTTCCCTCTTTTAGAATAATTAATTTCGAATTTATTGTTATTTTAAAAGTAAAGTATTTTTTCTATACAGATTAATACAATAACCTCTATATTATATAAGCAAAAAGATATGCAGAAAGGTTTACATTGCATATAAACATGTATATTGTTATTTGTAAATAAAATTTTTTTTGTGATTAAATTAAAAAGTAGTATAATTTCAGGTTTATAATGCAAATATTGTTTAAACTGAAAACATTCAGTATTTTGCTTACAATATATTTTTAGGGATAATTAAAAATGTGTAGCTTTAAGGGAAAAAAAAGTTTTACAGATTTATAGTGGGTAAGCAGCTGTTTCCACATTGTTAGGGCACAGAAGTTCCAACTGCCACATTAATCAAAGTATTGAGACTACAAAATCCATTTCATTTAATCTCATTATTGAATAAACAGCTCTGTAGTGATGCCTATTTGTACTTGTTTCTCTAATAAAAATGCAACTGTAGCTCTCAACACAAATTAGTTTTAATTATTTAAATGATATGAATTTGTCAAACATAAATAATCTAACACCTGGTTTGTCTTCTCGTTTTCTGAAAAAATGTGTTTCATGAAAACTAGTAGAGGATGATAATGGGGAATAACAAAGGTAGGTCTATGTATTTATTCCAATTCTATTGATTTTCAAAAAAGGCAAATGTGAGTTGATTACTGTCTAGGAGGATGAAAGTAGTCTGTCTTATTGCTACACAAGGACACAACAGAATACAGCAAAGCAGAAGGATGTCTCACATGCACTGGTTCTGTGCAACTCACTTGTCCTATGCTCGTGTCTGAACTGGTGACAATGATTTACAGTTTAGCAATCCTTCTTCAGAATACAAGGATAATGTTACCAAGCGATAAGTGGTGTAGAATTTAAGACACTTAATCAAGATGCCAAAATCCAACCTAACAGTCACCAATTTATGTGAAACAAACCTTCTCAGGCAAAAGAAAAGGCTGAATTTCCCTGTTTTGTCTTTGTTTTAGTAACTTCATTTCAGGAAACCTGTCTGACCTTAGAAGAGGAGTTCCTTAAGTGTCAGAAGGGTAAAATATCGTATATAAGCCAATTGGTAGCTAACTCTGAAGATGGAGATCCATTTGTTTTCTCCACAGGATAGTATAATCATGTTTGCTGTTTCTGTTTCATGCTACATTTTGTTTTACATATTTGGTCTTTAAAATTCTGGATATCCTAACACACTACCCTGAAATCATTTATCATTTGGTTGAGGAAATATATAATCCAGTTGTGGTTGTTGGTGGTGGCCTCATACGGCTCTTCAAGCAGTGATAATTTGTATGCTTTTCTGTATATTAAACAATTCTTTCATATTGATTCTGTTTGTGGTGTATTAACTGTTATCCTTTCTTGGTAAAGGAAGTGTGCTAAGCAGATAGTTACTGTCTTAAATCAACAAGGCAATTTTAGAGTCACATGAAGCAGTTGAAACCTACCACTCAGTAGTTTGTCTGCCAGATTAATCATCTTTATGGTTCCTTCTGGGGATACGTCTCTTCCTTTGTGCAAAATATTTCCAGCAGGCAGACTTATAGTGAGAACTTATGACACTCCCAGGGTATGATTATGTGACCGTCACAGTTATTATTGTGCCCTACGTGTTAGTAACAAAGTTCAGGGTTTCAGAACTACTTTTTTAAAATGCAAATTGCAGATTTTTCTTAAGCATTTTATATTTCATGCTGCATTTTCTCTCAAAATGTTCCTATAATTATTTTTTGTTAGTAGTCCGTTTCAGTGCAGTTAATTTAAAATTCTTATACTCAATTTTTGCATACCAGCTTGATTTTTTAAACTATTTACAATATTTAATTATTTTTAAATAATCAGTAAATATACTACAGGAAAGTGCTGTGAGACTACTGAGTTAGTTTTGATGTAATTGGAATTCAATTAAATGTCAATAGTAAAAATAAAATCAAAGAACTATGGTGTGCAACTATTCAACAAGAATAAGAATTTTATTTAGTTCTTTTTATTTTTTATAATAATTCTATAAATATATTACTTGGAGCTATATGAACTTAGAAAAAGCATACACAAGAAAGCAAGATGTTTTCAAAGCTCTTGCTATACACCAGGACATTAGCTTGTAGTCTAGATACATAAATTAATCTTAGTAGAATGATAGTGTTATCTTCGTTGATGTTGCATTCAATGCTGCAAAGTAGCTCAAGGTACCTTCATGTTACTGAAGATATTATGATGGTAAAATACCTTTAAGCAAAAATGTCAGGATAATCAGACTTCATATTTGTATCTTTGAAACAATATGAAGTTGTATATCAGTTTTTCAATTTTTTTTCCCTAAATAAGTGGAGTTCTTTGTTACTTAATATGAGCTCTTAGTAAAGTGTGTTTGGGGGGGGGGAGGGGAGGGAGAATTAACACTAATATTTTTACTCTAATGTATTGATAAAAAGTAAATGTCACTTTAAAATCAGTGGCTTGTTTTCTCATCTAAAAGTTTGCTTGGCTATGTGTTGCATTCCAGACTATTTGAAGTGTTATAATAGCCTTACCTGGCAGCAGCTATTCTTGGCACAATACATTATTACTCTTTCAGTATCTAGAGGATGTAACACACATCACTGAAACATTTCAGTTTCTGCTTTGCATGCTAATTTTAAATTCAGATTGGAGCTTTGAGAATTTTCAGCTTGATAACATAAAATGTAAACAGAAGAGGGTCATAGTTGAGAACCTCTTTTTACATCACAGTTGATGGAAACATCAGCGATATTTTTGCTAGACTTCGTGTCTGTTTATATGAACATTTTAATTGTACACATATCTGTAAGCCAATATAGCTCAAAGTACTAAATAATTTGCATCCAATTAGTATAAAATTTTTTCATTTTCAATTTTCCTTCATTTAAGTTAAAAGAGTTGGTGTCCTGTGATATTGTCTTCAGACTTTATATTACCACACAAACACATATAAGCATGAGCCGTTGCAGACTGTGAGATGTAGAGAAGATTGAAGAAGCAGTAACAGTGTGATTTTACAAAAGTCACAGGACTCTAAAAGTATATCATACAAATAGATTTACAAAAAGAAGAAAATATTTTACTTTTGATCATAATGCTTCAACGAACAAGTGTATTTTCACTGAATTCTTAGTCATACCCTGTCAATAAACTCAAACTTCACAGAAATTTATTCTGGTTTATAAAAAGTGTTTTCAAATGTCTTGTTATAATCAATTTGCCCTCTAAAATTCAATTTCTGTTTTCCTCCCAATCAAATGACATCGCTTGCTGTACAATGAAAAAAAAGGAGAAATTTTGAAACAAAAGCTGTTCCTAATCAGATATCATTACTTACTGGGAGCCAATTTGATTGCATGTGACTAATGCATTAATTTTATCATTATTGTAGGTCATCAAGACAAGTAATGGAGTGTCATCACTAAGTATAATTTTAAGTGAGAAACTGGATTTTTTTTTGCTCCCAACATCAGTGGACCTAGTAGAGTTCCTTGGGTTTTTACCTCTACTCTTTTGTTATATGCATTTGTCTACATTATGTTCAAGCAGAACTGATGAAAAACACTAATTCCAATTTTAACTGCATATTTCTATATACAAGTATATTTAAAAAAATCTTTAATTCATGTGTTTAAGCAAAGCTCAAGTGGGTATAAAAAACGACATGTCGGTGAATGAGCTGGCCAAATTTGCCCCCTTGTAGGCAATTACATCACTTCTATCTGCAGATTTGTATGTCAGTCAATAATATTATTGAGGCTAACCATGAAGTTCATAGAGGCTTGGTGTGGTTTGGTGGGCAATCTGCTTTGAAGGTGCTAAACTGCTCTGTACTAGTGACCAAAATTAATGTAGAAACCAGTAACAGCTGAAGTAATGAATTCCAGCCTAAGTGAGCAACTCTATAAATATAGTAACTAAAAGACATATTTATGGTGTTCTTATTTTCCTAGTCTGAAGACTTAGAGGAGAAAAATCTATTACAGAAAACCTGTCAAAGGGAGCTAAGGGTCTCCAAAGTTTCCAGCTTTGCCTTTATTTGAATTCCAGTGAAATCAATGGAGATTTTTGTTAAAGTGAAACCCTTGGCAAAAAAAGCTCTGACTTCTAGGAACAGTGAGGGTTTATTCTGTAAAATTTGAACGGTATGGCTAAAGTTCAATCTACTTTCATCAATACTTAAAGTGGAGGGTTCTAATTTGAAATGAGTCACTAATTGGAATTATTCACTATGTCAATCAATCCTGCTCAAAGTTTAATGTTAATAGATGGACATTCCTCCCCAGGGTAATCTTTAGACAGACATGCCAAGGATAAGATGTGAAAAGCATTTACATTGTTTATATAGGAAAGCATGCTCCAGAAAATAAACATTTTCCAGAATCACACAGTACTGTAATAAATTAAAAATATGATTACTAGCGTTTTTGTTAAAAGCAAGTGTTGCCATTTCAGTTTAGACATATTTATCCTAAATGCTGTACATATAAAAGTCACTGAGCAAACCCTGATGATTGTTCTTCTATAAAACTTCATTTCCAGCTCTTGCAGAGGTAGCCATTACAAATTCAACCACGATAATGTTTTTTAATATATATTCTCCCACTAAGCATTTTCCAATACTGCATTTAATATTTTCTTTCTTCAAAATAAAGAAACATTATTATGGGTGTGCCCTAAAATTGCTTCTATGCTTATTGTTAAACCATTGAATGCATACAGCAGATATCATCTAAATGTGCCATTGTTCTGGAATGACACCATCCCCGATTCTCTTGCCTTTAACATAAGATAAACTGATCGATCTAATTTTGTTTTTCACTTCCAATAACAGTAACAGAAAAAAAGGAAATTCTTTAATACAAAGAAGGTGAGTTTGCAAGGTTTCATCATTTATAAGAATGTTTCATAGGACAGGAAATTACCTGATTGGCTAATATTTACCTTTTTATTTGAAGAAATACAGCTGTATGTGTCTTTAAACTACCTGTCCATTTCTACACCCTCCCAAAATACATCGGCTTGATTTCAAAGTGGTTGTAACCAGATGAAGTAAATAAAGAATCAAATATGCCCTCTGTTCCTAAATTTTGATAGGTTTATCTGTCTTAGCTGTTGGATAGAGCAAGCTTCTAGCACAGGCAGATACCATACAGGTTTGTGATCTGTAGAGTAGGCAAAAAAAACAAAACCAAAGGCAGTATGTGCTTCCAGTGTGTATAGATATTTGTATATGGTTTTTGCAGAGAACACTTTCCTGGACTGCACATCATTATATCAAAGCCAAAATGTTGTGTTCCCCCTGTACAAATCTTTCAAACTTAATGAATTGTAGCTTTGACAGTTTTGTTTCATCAGTATTTTTATGTCTAGCTCAATTGAAATTAGAATGCAATTTCTACAGAAGTGTTCGGAAAACTGGAACTGTCTTAGGAGGGTAAGTTAAGACCTCCCATATCCTCCCTCAAAGAAGCACCAAAGAGATAATTTTGGCTACACAGACTCTGGGTTTTGTTTAGAAATAAAAGACCAACTGTAAATAATTTTAATATCAATGTTTCTGAAAATTATTGAATAATACTTCAATTGAAAATACATTACCACCTGAGAAGTCTTTTTTAAAGTTGCAATATGTTGTGATCACCAATTTTTACAGACTATCCTGACTCCTGAACCACTTGCTGCAGTGTATTTCAGTGTCATAACTGTGTTATTTAGGCAGGGACAGTAAAAGTCAAGCAAGTCAGCCTAAGCCCATTGTGTCTGAGAATTCATTCTATCTGCAGGAAAACAAAACAAAACAAAGACTCGTGGCACTGACACTTAAAAGTCCAGCAATTTATTCCTTCTTTGAACCTTCCTCAGCATCTTTTTCCAGATGGATTAAAAGATAAGTTTCCTCAGTGCAAGGTCCAAGTGTTAGGCTATGACTACACAGTGTAGGGCAGATATGTTTCAAAAGTTTATTTTACATTACTTGAAATTAATGCCGAATTTGGCATATATCTATTAGAAAGAAAGCATAAACCTCACAGAAGGACAGTGTTAGAATACTGTCAGCTTGGGTTTTACGGTTGTTTTCTCTTGACTTAGTTCAAAAGAAAACACATGAATGAAAAGCTTTCTCCTACATTACCAGAGATTAGTTGGAGCTCTGGCATTCATTGTGGCACAACCTGAACTGTTTAGGGCAAAATTCTTTTTATATCACAGTCTAAATAAACTTATTAATAATATAAAATATTAGGCATGAGATTGAATTAGCTCTGGAAATGTTAAGAAAGATGAAGAGATTTGAAAACGCAAGTGCTAGTATGAAAGAAGCTGTAAGTCAATTCTTTGCTAATAAAATATTGGAGAATACCATCCTGGTCATACAGCAGCTCTTCATTATAACAGAGCATTTGCAGCAATGAAACAATTGGTAAACACCCTCTTTATAACTGGTTTAGCTTAGAAGGAAAAAATTCCTGAAGAAAATTAAGTATCTCCATATATAAGTCCCTCCTTGACTAAGCTATTCTCACTGTTCAAGCCAATTTCTTTTTTTCAGGTACTTTTATTATTACATAGATTCTAATGAAATGAATATTAATGGATTGAAAGAGCCTGATAAGTTATTCAGGGTAGAAAAAAATCTAATGAGATGTTTCATAAGTATTATAAGTCTCAAAAAACACTGTTTTCCATACATCCATCAGCACTACTGAGGTTAAAAAGGCCTCTGTGTAAGAATCAGTATAATTTAGTCCTACGTGAGTAAAACATAATAAAACTGGAAGCATTATCACCTTGATTACTGGTTTTGCAGTAATACCTGCACTGTATAATGTGTTCTGCCCACAGATAAGGCATTGTATGCTGGTACTTGTCTCAATGAGGTGAGTGGAATTTGCAATTCAGTGAGACTTTTTAGAGATCAAAGCAAAGGACAAAGGCATGTGTAAAGAGACATATGAAAGAAAATATCGAGTGCCATATTATTCCTTCTAGGCCCTATTCCATAATCAATTTGAATAAGTTAATTGATGTAGATACAGTTCAGCCTGGCAGAGATGATAATCTTAATTAGGAAAAATGGTCACACTGCAGGGATGTAGACTGCAACTGGAGGTGCACTTGAAATAAAGATCTGATGTTATCAGTTGCGGAAATTGTTTCTAGCTCCTGCATATAAGGCTCATTTATCAAAGCCCCAAATGTTCTGACAGTTCACATTGCACAAGTCACCTTTAAGGCAGTCCTCTGATGCCTTGTTAAGGAAATACTGTTATTCCTGCCTGTATGCTTTCCTATATAGAAAAGTCTAGAACTCAACCTGCATACCTGCCCCCAGGCTTAAGTATGTAAGATGTCTTTATCAAATGTAGCTAACTTAGAGGTATTTCCTTTATATTTAGGCACTATCAGGTAGTTTTGTATGACAGCTTATGACTGTTGTTTGGAGATATTAAACATCTTTCAGAACTTTATTAGTACTCACTTCTTCATTTTCATTATGTAGCAGTGGAAATAATTCTTGGATAGCATTCTGATGATGTTGTTCTGATAAACACCTTTGTCAAAAGGACAGTTCCTTCCTACTCACCACATTTTTACAATAGAGATGTACAACCAAAATATTACAAAGTTTTAATTATTATAAGCTTAAAAATTTATCAATAGATGTCACTTGTGTGATATAACACCAGTTAAAAATTTTAAAAGATCTTACAGTTTTAAGCCCCTGCAATAAAGCCAGAGAATGGAAACTGGCCTTTATTTAGAGGTTTACCTTTATCACTACTACCACTGTGGTGGTGAAGTATGAGCACTTCACCATTTCAGATGGATTCATTGTCTCATTGCTGAAATTCTGCTTTTACCCCATTCCACCAAATGAAAAAATAAAAATATCTTCTCACAAAGTGGTCCTATCTAGATCTGTGTGGGAGGCAGTTAGAACATTTCCACCAGAAAGTAATCACACTAGATGCAGAGAAATCAAGGAGCAAAAGCAGAGTGAAAAACCTTATGGTTTGCTGTACTCCTAGCAGTAAACTCTGAGAACATGGTAATACACATAATAGCATTAATGTAGCCTAAGTAATCAGTAAAAGCCAGCTGTTTCTAGCTGGATTATTTAAAATTAATTGAAAAAAAAGAGCATACTACCACTTCAAACAAA
>VYXF01008933.1:46294-70852 GCA_013397295.1 Polioptila caerulea | reverse complement strand
AAAAAAAACAAAAAACCAAAAAAAAACCAAAAAAACAAAACAAAAAAAAAAAGATAAATTTTAAATGCTTGGTAGAATAATAATTTCTTGGGAGAGAGGTATGATGCATATTGCAGTGCAATAATGTGAAAAGAAAGCATGTCATATAAAAGATAAAAGATTTCTTATATAAAATAAGAAATGTCTTAATTTAGAAGAATTAAGTCAGTTTTCACTTTCATTTTGCATTCAGTTATGTTATATAGAATTTAGCACATGCATATGTGTATATATATGTATTTCTTTGAAAAGCTAAAATTCTGCTAGTTTCCATCATCAGAACCACTAGTCAACAAAATTCTTTCATTTCCCCCATCATCTTCATGATCACAACATTTTAAAATTTGTGCTTTGAAAAACTATTTTCCCATTCAGAGGAAATAGAATATTAACATATTCTAGAAAACGTGGATTTAAACTCTTAGTTTTGCTACAAGTAAGACAATCCACTAGTCCAGTTTTTTTAATATAAAAGATGGCTATCCACTTTACTACCCCATTACATTCTCTAATTAAGTCTTTTAATGCATGAGCTGCTAACCCTGAGGCTCTATGGTCAGGAGCATGTTTCAAGGCCAAAGTAGTGCCTCACTGTAAATCCTGGTAGCCTGCTTAGGTTCTCTTCTGCATTCCCTAATGCACACTTGCTGATACCTAACTTTTTTCAGCTTAATTTTGTACATCTCTAGATTAGCACCCTTCATGACTTCCTCTGGGAGGTTTTCCCTCAAGTCTTTTAGTCTGTCGTTTTTCATGGTACCTGATCTAAGTTATCCTTGTCATTTTCAATTACCTCCTTCATATTTTATAGCTTTTTCTCTACTGCTTTTTCTCTACAAGTTGACTACTTGATAATATGAAAGAAATTGAACAGATGTTCTCACTAAACAAAAGTGAATGCAGGTTCAATGATGGAAAAAAAAAGAAATTATCTCTTCTCTTCTTCACATGCATGAATAATTCCCATACAAACTTCCATTAAGTCATTTATGTGAACTGATAACAACTTGGTCTCACGCAAATAGCAGAAAGTCTTTCAGAGGTAAACACATGCATTTGAGAAAAGAAGAATACAAACTTAATCCAGAAAGTGCAAAGCCTGTTAGCTCAGAATATTTTTTCATTTTCATTTCCTGAGATTTGCTTATGACAATGTCTCCATAACCACATGTACCCTTATATCTCTCCCATGTGTAAAAGTTCAGCTAGGATAGTGCTAGCCACTAGTTTCAGAATTAACAGAGGAAAACATCTTTGCTGGTTCACATTTATACCCAATATTGCATCGACTCAATCAAATTATGTGTTTTACAAGGCAACTCATTTAAACTAGTGAAAACTTATGTGGAAGATGCATGCCAAATTTCCAGTAATTTTTTCCTGATTCAGAGCAGGATTTAAGAGCATCCACATAAGAGAAAATATAAAATATATTTGATAATAATTTGATTTAAAACAAACTAAAAATCATGTTTCTGCTTTTTCCATCCAAGGTCAACAAGTCATCTCAAGGTGCAAGAGATTTCTGACCTAGAGTGTAAGACTTAGCAATAATCTTATTTGGGAACAAGGTGTGCTACTTGTTTTTAGAGCCACTTTTCACAGTCTTAAGATGTAGTTTGGAAGGTGCCTAGGCAATTACAGACTGAAATAGGCTCTTCATTTTTGGAAACACCCATTAAACTCATGTTTAATGCTTTTGAGATCACACTAGGCATCCATCTGCACCTTCAGACACCTAAATAATGTTTACAAATCCAGCCTTTAGGCTGGGATTTCATTACTCTCTCTGGTTTTGAAGCAAAAACTAAATTAGAGTCCTACTTCCTCAGGCACCTTGTCCTCCCTCTTCTCATCTGAAGTTTATAGCCTTTCCAGTCTTATAGTAAAGCTAATAAAGCTTGGAGGCATCATCTCCAAAATTAAACTAAAAAAATGCTTACAAATATTCCAAGTACAGTAAACAAGAGAAGCAGTATTTTGACACAGGCAGTTTCAATGTGCAGTTTACCCTCAGCTTTATCATCACAGTGAAGTAACAAGATGCAGCACACATGGCAGTATTTCTTGAAGCCAGATTGCTTATTCAATGCTTATTCCTTAGTTTTCTGCTTGCAAGAGATCCATCCAGTAGAAGTTCCATGGCAAGTCTGTAATTACCAGATTCCTGATAATGTGACTTTATTTATTTTGTCAAAAAACATTATATGAGGTAGATATTTTCTGTCTATAGTATTTTTAAATGTTTCCTTACTTGTGCCTTGTATACACTGTCAAGTTTTTTTATTCAAAAGGGGCCTGATCCAAGCCAATAGATTCAAAGGAAATTACTCTGATGAGCTTTGGAATATCACCTTAGAAATTATATAGCAGAATTTTCTTGAGCTATAATTAGTCAGTCGTCCTTTCTAGTGAGCTGTTTCAAAGTCTTTTACAGTTGATTTTTTACAGCCCTTGTCAAAGACTGTTAACCTATGATATGATCTCTTCTAAATACAGGATAGTACATAGCCCTCAGAGGCATTTGCTCATTGCATGTCTCTAGGGGTTAGACACTTAATGATATCCTATCAACATCAGTGAAAATAAATGCAGAATGTACCTCATCAAGTACTGAATCACAAAATCACATATTTTTTGAGGTTGGAAAGAAACTCTTCAGACTATGTAGTGCAATTCCACTATTTGAGCAAAGTCAACCAAAGCTTTTGCTGAACTTCAAAAGATTCCTATCTGCTCAGTTCTCCAGCCTGTTCATGTCCTGCTGAACGGTAGCACACCTATGTATTATATCGTAGCCATTTCTCCAGGTTTTGTGTTAAACCTGATCAGGATGAGCCCTTCCCCATCACCTATGTCATTAATTAAGAGGTTAAATAGTATTGGTGCCAGTATTTGATCCCTGGAGTATGCTGTTAGTGACTGGTCTTCAAATGGTCCTCCCTCCAATCCTCCTCCAGGCCATGGCTCCTATGGAAGGTGCTCCAGTCCCTAAATCCACTCTGTAACCCTTCCCTTGCCCTCTCCAGTAGCTCAATTTCTCCCTGGTGCTGAGGAGCCCAGCACTGGACCTAGCTGAGCGCTGGGCAAGGATCACCTCACTCCACTTTCTGGCAACACTCCTAATTACAGCCAAGGATTCCTTGGCCTGCTTTGTCATGAGGGCACATTTTTGACTCCTACTTAACTTGTTTTCCACCTGATTCTCCAGGCCTCATTCTACAAAACTGCTCTCCAGCCAATTGGCCCCAAAAGTCACTGTTGCATGAAGTTATTTCTCCTGAGGTGCAGAACTTCACATTTTTCTCTATTGATTAAAGGGAACAGGCCAAAATCTGGGCTTCTTATGACCAGGGTAGTGATTCTGCTTTTTCCCCTAGTCCAGCCTCTTAGTATCCTGATTTCCACTATCCTTGGTTACTGCAGTCAAAGGATGTCTCTGAATTCCACATCCCTGACCACTTTTTCCCTGTTTATAAATATCAGGTGCACCACTCATTAATTCCCTGATCACCTGTGTCAGAGAGCTGTTTTCAGAGCAATTCAGAACCCCCCTAGTTCTTTTTTCCTTGCTAAGTTGTCGTTCTAGCAGATGTCAGAGTTACATGTCAGGCATAAGAAACAGCAACTGAGCATATGAGACTTCTTCATGATGTCTGACAAAGATCTCAACTACTCCTTTCCTGTTAGGAATGACCCTTGTTGATCTGCCCACCACCTCCCAACACAGCAGCTCTCAGCTCATCACTCATGACGAGGAGGAGCTCCATGCATTCCAACCTGCTTCTCACACACAGGACAGCTCCCTCTGGCATTCCCAGCCTGTGGCTCTTAAGGGGTCTGTGTTTGTGCTTTGCAGCACTCTGTTGTGTCATCTATCCCACCACAGATCTGTTGTTTTAATGAAGTCAATCCTGTCACTGCACACAGACTCCTCATTCTTTCTCTTTGTTTTCCAGACTGTGTACATTAGTGTACAGGCATCTCAGGGGGCACTCAAGGTTGCTGACTCCCCATGAAGACAATAAGAAATTCCCTCACATGACAGTGGCACAAGCACTCTTTATTGACATCCCTGTGCTTCTGGCAATCCCACTTCAGCCTTGTATTTTGATTGCTATTTCCCTTTTGTTCACAGCACCTCAGATCCTTTGCCTGCCTAACCTCTCATCCACTTGGTATCATGAAGGAAAGAATCAGCAAATATTGTCATGCTATTTTCCAGATAAATTATAACTAGTTTAACCTCCTGTGAAAAACCAGCAGAGGGTACAATTTCTAATAAAGAAGTTTGCTTTTTTTGTATATAAATTTGGCGCACTTAAAACATTACTTCATTGCTCTTCATTGGCAGAAATATTCAGGGGCTGGAGCTGTTAAGTCTTGCTAAAGTTGTTAGTCTTGTTCTCAAATAAATCTTTAAGGAAAATCAAGTTTTTACTCAAAATATATTGCACTATTTGACTCACCAATATATTTTCAGTCTTTTTTCAGACTTGTATTGAATTCACACATTTATTGGGAAAATCTGATTGATGTAGTTTCCTATTAGTAAATTGCAAACTTTCATTCTGTATTATTGCTTGAGTTATAGCCCTCCCAAATGCCACTGTGGTCTTTTCTTGTGGCCTATCATGTTGAGATAAAACTTTTAATGGTGCAGTTTTCCTCCCTAGTGCTATTTCACCTCTTAGTGTTGTAGTTCATTATTGCTGCAATTGTATTTTTTTTTATACATTTTGAAATATCTAAATTTGATGAGCTGAAGGATTTAATTTTAGTCAGTAAGTTAGGTTTAATAATGGAAATTCAGTAAAAAAACAGAATTTGAAATGTAAAGCAAAAATCTGTTTAAAATTCCATTTAATATTTTTATATTAGATTTAATTGTTTCTTATTGTTTTAAGCCAAATTTTAAAAGGTTGACTTTGTCAATGTATGACAAAAACTCAAATTTACCAGGAAATTAGAATATTCATGATAATAAATTTCAGTAGTAATAATAAATTAGTATCTTCTCCAGATTAAATGTTCATTATCTTAGCAATAATTACTGTAGAGATGTTTAGCAGTTTTGCACACAGAAAAGATGTGTTTATCAGATTCCACTTTGGACTTCATAGTTGTAAAATATTATCTGAATATTTTGTGGATTTTTTTTTTGTTAGTTTGTTGGGTTTTCTAAAATTTATTTTTTCCTCTCAATAAGAAAGATAAGCTTAATTTAATCTTCGCATTTTGGAGGCAGCATTCCAGTATATAGGCGGCCAGCATTTACTGAAGAAGAAGCTGGAAAGAAGAACGACTAATTAAACACAACTGAAATATCTTTAGGAGCTTGAATTGAACTTCTCTGTGTGAAATTGCCTGCATAACTCAAGCCGTGTGATACAGAGGAAGAAGCAGTCCTCTGACACTTGAATTTTTTTCTACACAACAATATAAGTCTTAGTGACTGACAGCCTGAAGTTAAGTATGTAGTTTCCTTTTACAGTAAAAATTCAGCTATTTTAGAAAAAAAAATCTACACAAACCAGCACAAAGACTGTGGGCATGTTTAGGCTAGCCAGAAAGAGAGCCCAAATGAAAGAGCATCTTTCCAGTCTCATGGAAGAGCATGTTTTCTGTCACCTCACTTTAGGTCTGAATTGATATATATGAAGATATTAACTTGTCAAAATCTTGTCTCATAGAACTCTCAAGAAATCTATCACCTACTTTCTGATACTCCCAGTTTCTAGTGTAGCAACACAGGGATTAAAACACCTGTTTCAGTGCCTGCTGGAATTTGAAAGTTCATCCACTTTTTAGGCAAATATCACTACCTAGCACAATAAGTGGACATTCTTGATAGAAACTTCCCTGCTGTATTTTGCTTTAAAAGTTATTATGTAAGGTGTTCAATGACACTAATATTCAATTCTTACTTCTCTCCCTAGTGGTTGCTTTACTTACTGTATTTTTTCCTTTGACCCAGTAAGCATTTAATTATACAGTGCAAAATAGAGCAACTTCAAAAGAAATTTAAAATACTTTTCTCTAGTACCTTTTGCCATCATCTGGTGGCTAACAGTCACTTGAAAAAAAATTAAAAACCACAGTATGACACAGAACCTAGATTTTTACAAATTGGCTGAGTCCATTAACTGTTGAGTTAATTTATAAAATAAAGAATAAATTTAATCTCACTTCCTGTTCTCTTTTTTAGGTAGAAATAAATGTGTGCTCACAATGCAATTTTCAAACGAGTTCCATATGTGAGATCATGGAATATGGAACTCAAAACATCGGGACCACACATCAGAGACAAAGCAAGCTTCTGGGGTGTACACCTAGCTGCAAAAATATGGACACATGAGAAACTCTTGGCCAAAATCTAGATGTCTAGAGAACCTAAAAATTAAAATTTTCAGAAAGAAGTAAATAAGCATTTTCAGAATTTAAACACGTTCAGTGCTAATTATCTATAAAGTACCTATTTGAGTGGTTAGATATTTGCATGGGTTTGAGCCAATTACTGGAACACAAAGTACATGTAAAATAATGTTTAAGATCAAGATTCAAAAGACATGAGTCCACATGTACTAGCACTCTCTTTTCTGTAAGCAGAAGTGCTAATTCTGATCTAAAGTTTCCCAGCAGTATGATTTGATTTGTCACTTGGTTGTAAAATGGTACTCTACACTGAGATTAGATGTCCTTTCTCAACATTGGTACAAATGTAGTAAGAGTTGCCGCAGTAAAAATTGTATAGGCTTGGTAGATGGGAAACATGTCTCAGTCAGGGGTGATCATGGGAGCAGAGTTACTCAGGGCAGCACAAAAAGAAAATTGTTATGGTGGTGCATTATCTGTGGGTAGGAAAAATATGACTACAGAGACAATTTGCTCAGCATGCATATGAACAGCTTAGGGAAGAACAGCAGAATGAAAGCAACTGCTTTTGAAAAAAATATAAAATCAGTTTGGGTTGTTTGTGATTTCATAGTATTGCTTGTTCCTCAGCAGACTAATAACTTCTTCAGACTTTTGAGTTTTGTTTTAGAAAAATACAATTAAACCCACAGATTTTGGGTTATCCTTCTGTTCCAAGTCCTAGCTAAAATGATAAACTAAACAAGGAAAACATCGAAAAGCTACACTTAGATACAATGATTACTTACCATTATCAGCTGTACTTAATGATTTTTTCTTTAAAATTTCCCCAAACCTTTAGTATTCAAGCATTATAAATCAAGCCTAAGCACAATAAGATATGGTTTTAAAGCCTAATTTGTGGATTGGTTTTCTGGTTTTGATTATTTTCATATGCTTCTTCCCCACAAATGTAACAAGTTAAGATGAAAGTTGAATAAAGTGATTCTGGAAAATATTTACTTCTGGAAGCAGACAATAAAATGGAGATCCATTAATAAATTGAATGAATAATTGGATTAAGCAGAAAATATACTTTTGCATGCACTTTCTGATGGCACACACAAGGGGATAGACTTTCAAAAACCACTGGAGTAAAAATATGAGCTTTCTTGAAACCCAAAAATGTCTAAAAAGTCAACCACACAAACCAGAGCTTAAAGATAACTGTCTCCCTTTGAAAACATGTCTTCATACATAATATGTTGCTACTTCTTGTGTGGATAGTAAGAAGCTGGAAAGAGGTATGGGGGTTGAGAGGAATTGATGTCCAGAAGGAATGAAGAACCAGAATTTTTACCCAGATTTATGAAATCAAAAGAAAGTGATAGTTTTTAAACTCACACTCCCTTTTTTTGTTTAAATTTTTTAATTTCCTTTAAAAATTTTATCTGAGATAAAGGAAAGATTTTATCTGACATTAATACTTTTAGTCTTGTGGTTATTTTTTAGGGAATAACAAGACTAAGTTTTCAAGGGTTTATACTCTGTCTTAGAAATTATATCTTAGCTCTCAGATGTGTTTTCATAGAGTGCATCAAAACATGACTCAGGGATATATATGCCACTACTGTCCTATAGAAAACATTTAAGGAGGAAAAAATATGTTTTAGTGCCACAATAAAAAGGGATGCTAATAGTCATACTCACAGAAAAGTTATTTATCTAAATCACCACCACTCTCTACAGCTTTTAAAATACGATAAAACCTGCATATTTTTTCATCATAAACTAGCATTCAAAGTTGAGACCAGCTACCATTCCACTAATGATCCCCTTCCTTGATATTATGGGTGAGCATTAAAATGTCCAGCATATCAAGGCTGACACATCGGATGTCTCCATGTTATGTTGAAAAAGTTTGTGTGAAGTGTTTATGTAGAATAAGACAGAGGTACTGTGCATAGTTAGACTTAATACTCTCTTATTATGCTGAGCAGATTTTACTGTACAATTTTTTTTTAATTTATTTTGTCACATACACTCCTATCATAAGCAACTTTCTACTGTTGTACACAGTACAGTACAAACATCTAACTGAAAGTTAATACAAATAGTTACAACCAGCAAATGTAAAGTCTCTCTAGGAACAAAACTATTATGTTTAATGCAAAATAATCTAAATTGAAAAAAAATAGAGAGTGAAGAGGAGAGTGGGAAGCTTATAAGAAGCAGGCCCTTGGGAAAGGAATATAAGACAGATGATATAGGCTGATGATTTTCATTAAAAGATAAATCTGATGCAGGTCTAGGAACAAAAAGACGTCATCAGAGCTGCAAAGGAGACTGATAAATCCTTGCTCTAATCTGCTTTCTGAAAACATGCAAGAAATGAATGACTATAGGAATGGAGTAATGGAAATAGGATTAAATGTAAAAGTACAGTATCCTCAGTGGTGCATATTTAAGAGTTAAATCAAGAATTTGTCATTAACTGGAAGATCATCAGCCAGAAGTGAATGAAAAAGAAGTTAGCCTTATAAGTGGATCAGAAGATGTCACAAGGAGAAACCAGTGGAGAGAAAGGTAAGTGTCATTCTACAAAACCTGAAATATTAGTATCACTCTGCACATCACTTCTCTGAAATATGGTAAACTACACTGATCACTCATATTAAAGGGAACAGAATGTCAATCTGGATGTGTAAAGGTGAGTGCTGCTGGGATAATCAAAGGAATAGAAAGTCTTAAGAGAAGGATGTTATTTGTAAACACAAAAGTGAGTTAAACAGAAAGGAGGAAGAGATAAAGAATTTTAAAATAAAAAATAAAATATTTCTAGCTGCTCATGAATGCACTGAGTCCTACCACTGAAAGGCTTTCACCTGTCAGTATGGTATTTGAATGGTCTTTCATTGCAGCTAGCAGAGATAAAACTCAGCTGTATGATAACTATTTCAGTCAAGACCAGTAAAAGTGGTTGAGAAGACTCAGTCCTATCCAAAGTTGTCAATTTCTTCAACCTTAAGACAAAATGGGGTTCTAATTCAGTTTTTAATAGATTTATGTCTCATATATCTTAGCAAAGACAAAGACCCTGACCAGAACACATCCGTCATTGCTTTGAACACCTCTTTTCAGAAAATCCTTCTCTTTTTTTTTAGGCCAGAATTTTTACACACTCCTTCCTAAGCTTCTTTTGAAATTACTTTCACCTTCTTATTTCAGTGGCTTAATGTGCTGAGATAATAAACTTGGGTCAGCCTGGTTTTCTGAAACATCAAGTACATTTATGATGCTGGAGAAGGCTATTGCTCAAGTGAGGCAAATGAAAAGATATGACGGAACAGTGGGAATTTTGCAGGTTCCTATGAAACTGAGAGACCTGAGTATTCAAAAAGCAAAATGAGCATCCAAATTTATACTACCATATATAACTGGCTAGCAGAAGTGCAGCATTTATAGAAAATATCCAGTAGTAGAATTGCTATAGCAAACATGCAGTAGTAGAAAAATTTCTAAACCAAAAATATCACAAATAATAAAAGTCTACAAATCCACAAGATCATCTCTTTTATAAAAATAGTATTTAACCACGCAGGTACAAAAAAACCCAACAAAGAGTAATGTATTTCTATTAATTTCACTTTTGAATTATGCATTTCTGACTTTTTAGCATCTCATTTAAGAAGCACATTTATAATTGATAGAAAAAGTTTGATTATTTTCCTGTGCTATCATATACTTTAAAATAATTGAGCCTAGAGGTGCAGAAGGCAGCTGCATTCTTCCTAATTGGGTTCATCTGAACTTTTTACAATCTACTCTGAGAAAATTTAATTGATAATTAACAGCACTTCAGTTCAGCTACTCATGAGGCTTTAAAAAAACATGAAAAGCTGACAACTCATTGACTGAATGAAAAACAGTGTACACAATTAAATATAAAGAAAATCTTGATTGCCTAAATCAAAGCTTACTGTGTTAGACAGATGAATGAAATCTGTTACATAAAGACTTCTTTTAATGTCCAAATTGGTTTTTAAATAGCAAATATATTAACTATCAAAATATTCAGTGCCCAATCACATTTCCCTCCCAGAGACCAAAGAGGAGCCGGCCATCCATTACAGGAGGTCAGAGACTTTTTTCTGTGAATCACAGCTTTCAACTGCTGACTTCTGGCACTAGGAAGTAATAAATGCAGTAACATTTAACCACACAAAGTCCAGGCAGAGATTCTTCAAGAAATGTCCCCCTTTTTACCAGATTCACTGAATTGGAGACATCCCAATATACTTTGCATCTAAGAAGTTAGTGGATTTATTCCAATGTTGATGATAATGCATGCATCTCTTGCCTATCTATCTCCTGAAGATATCAAGTCTCTATATAGCCCCAAGAGGCAAGTTTACCACATTTCATCTCTATTTCCTATCTATATAATCTGAGGTACAAAAAAACGCAATTGCTGCTCTCAGTATCTGAACTGCAACTCGCAATAAAATTATGTTTATTTTTAGGTTAAATTTAAGCCACAAGACCATGTGTTTTCTTTATGCACAAAAAGGAAAGAAGCACATAATAACATTGAATATGTAAGGGAAATGCAATATATATAGGTGTGTGTATATATATATCTATTTAACAATTTGCAATTCAAATAAATATATGTGCTCCCCAGGTTCATCTACAGGGAAGATGACGATCATTTTATATAACCATACCCCACTCTTATGAGGCTTTTTGAAGACATTTACTTTTCTCTCACCATAACAGATAAACTCTAGTTGGAAGGATATTGGGAAGAGACAGTAGCTGAATTAAAATCCCCAGTCAACCATAGATGGGATAAAATAATAAACACAGCCGCATGCTTGACAGATGTTTAACACTTTTTACTTCAGTAGGAAAAGGGTCAACACAAGAATTTCCAAAATGCACCTTTGAATACCATCAGGCAATCATACAAGAAAAGAAGCCATAAATCCTGTGGTGAAGACACAGGAAGGTTCCCATATTTCTGTGAAAATTGAGTAAATAATAAATCCTGAACCAGAAAGTAAACTTGTTCATTCCAGGGGGGTTGCCAATTCACCTCTGACTCTTAGTGAAACTCTAGTTTTTTGGAAATTGAGGTGAAGCATTTAGAAGAGCTATAAAGTTGACAGGACTATTAGCCTCTCAATAAATGTAATTTGTGTGGTTGATCCCTGTTGCAAATTCTCCAGAACAAGTCAAATTGCATGATCAAGCAATGCCACTGTCATGAACAGCTTAAACAGATCATGAACAGGAAAACAAACCAGAAAATTTCTTCTCCTTTCTTCCTTTCTTAGCATAATTCCACTGTATGTATATCTATTTAAACTTGGGAAAATGTAAATCATTTACAAGTGCAACTAATTTTAAAAAAAGGATGATGGACCATTGAATTACACAGGAAATAAAAATGGCATGCATCTGTAATTCTCTTTTTTTTTTTTTAATTTGCTGGAAGTCAGTTACAGACAAATATAACAGTTGCTAATAGAGAAAAAATACAATAAAACTTCACCTGAATTACACAAGGACTTCGAGGCCACTCCTACACATAATTCTCACAAGCAGCACACTGTGACTTCTAAGGATATCTAGCAAAAAGATTCAGTGTGAGCAACTTCTTCAGGGTGAGACCGTGGTCCCGGGTCTTAAGTCAATACGGAAATGTTTGGCCTGAATAATCACGGCTTGTGACTGGAAATGTCTCCTGTGCTCCAAAGGAACAAAACAATATACTGATAAAAGGATGCAAGAGACTAAGAACAGACTCTAGATTCCTTCTGTGTATTCACTAAAGCTAGTGAGCTGTAGGTAAGATCTTTACAACGTGAGAACGTTGACTTTAACTTTAAATGAAGGCTTAGGAACACTGATAGTCCTGAAAAATACAGGACTATAGTGGACTAGTGAGGAATGATGACAGTAGACATTGATATTCTTGGAAACTATTTGCAGAGCAATTTCAGTGTCTGGCTATTGTTAGTATTCTTTTCTTTTTTAACTGAGATTATTAAAAAAATTTTAAAATTATGTAAGTGATTAAGTATATGAAGATTAATTCAGTAATGCCTTTAGTTCTTATTTTCAAGTTTCATGCTTCTGTGAGACTGTGGAAACAAGGAAAATATGCTTCCACTATTACACATTCAAACCCTCTTTAGAACAGGAACAGTTGTTTTTGTTTGCTGTATTCTTTTCTCTTACTTGAGGGAGATGATTTGGGTGAGAAGATTTATTAGATTTCTTTTACTGTTTATTTAACTTATCGATGTTCCCTGCCAGAGGAGCAAAAGCTACTTCAGATACCTAGAGGAAAATCAGAGATTTTTAGAAGACTCAAGGCTTATTCATCTTAACTAAATTTCAGTGGTATGTTTTTAATGAAGAGATTTTTTGTCTCAAAATGTCTTACAGAAGTATGTGCATATACATGTGTCTCTCTGTTATGGTTATATACAAGAATAAGAACTTAGAGCAATTTAAAATCAGGATTGAGAGAAAAAGCAGTCTCTGCATCTCTCAACAAACTAATTAGATTGCAACTCTTTAGCAGAATAACACAATGTTTGAGATGAACATCTCTTTGTAAAGAAGTTCAAATATTCTCTCTGATTATAGACACTGTAGCTGAGTAGGGATAAGAGATGTTGTAAATCCATTAGTGAAGCACTGCTTGCCTTCATTTCAGTTTAATATTTCTTAAAGCTATAAAATTGTATTATGTTAATGTAATGTACAGTCCAAGTGATAAAGGCAGCTAATGTGATTACTACTCACTGAGCTATAAACCTTTCAGCAAAGCTGCAGATAAATTGGTATTCAACTGTTTCTCACGATGACAGTGTTATACAGAGCAGATCACATGTCAAAAGCATCATCTGGTTCTTAGGAGGTTTTTACACTCTAGAATGTTTATGCAGATACTAGAACTGACCTTCAAAGCAGTACCTCACTTATTTGGTGATTAGC
Source organism: Polioptila caerulea (assembly GCA_013397295.1). Classification (NCBI taxonomy): domain Eukaryota; kingdom Metazoa; phylum Chordata; class Aves; order Passeriformes; family Certhiidae; genus Polioptila; species Polioptila caerulea. The sequence goes on along the minus strand of VYXF01008933.1, from coordinate 57,448 downwards.
AAGGCCTAGTGGATCAGAGGTCCTTATTTTAACTATGTATGCAAAGAACAAACCTAGTGTGATGTCGCTATTGTGATTATTCGCTTGCAGAATAATTATCACACATCAGATCACAGAAATTTCAGTTTGGATGGTATTAGTGCTCTCCTCTTCATCTCACTTTCAAAATAAGTGACAGTCTACTGAAAATGATGAACAATTTTCCTCAGTTTTCTTAAGATCATGTAACAGCCATTTTTTTCAGTTATACACCTTATACATTTTGAAGTGACAATTTTACCTCACTGTGTAAGTTTAAGTTATAATTCTATTGGGAAATTCTCAATAAAATTCTGGTTGCCAAGCAGAAGTATTAAACTGAGAATAGCTAGGACAAAAGTCTGAATCTGTGGTCAAGACATTATCTATTTCACCAAAGTTTGGAATTCAAAGACAGATCTTTTCTGGTAGGGCAGATTTGTACATTTCCTTCCAAGAAATTGGAACTAAATAATAAGAGACAGAAAAATTATATTCAGAAGACAAATAGCCAAACAGTCCTCCATCTGACATGGCCCTTCCCTGTCATACATCTGTTGCAATATTTAGTTCAGTCACTGACCATTCATGTATATCGGTGGCTATTATTACTTCTTTCAAGCGCTTCTGAAAGAAGAAACAATATTTTTGTACTCAAAAATATGGCAGTGTACTAGCACTGACTTCCCTTTTGCTTACTTCTAAATGTCTGTAATTTGGTGTTTAGAAGTAACTCATTCTACATGAGAATATGAGCACAACAGGACTAGGCAAATTACTGCTCATGTTTGTACCCAGCCACACACTGTCTTTGTTCTCCAGAATGGAATCCATGCTGGGAGACATTCACCCACTTTTCCTGAAGCCAGTGAGCTTAATGGCCAAAAGCAGTAACTGAGGAAGAGTAAACTGGTTAAAGCATGATGATAAGGCAGAGGAGGAATCAGATTTGTTCAGCCCAGGGGAGGGAAGGTGTCAGGAGGCACATAACAGCCTGGCAGTACCTGTGAGGCAGTTATCACAAAACCTGAGTCAGTCTTCACATTTGTTTATGGCAGGAGTACGAGTAGATTTAAGGGAATTATTTCTTCAAGCAGTGCAGCAGATTGCCCATAGCAATTGTGAAGTGTCTGGTCTTGAAGGTTTTCAAGACATGATGTATAAAGTGCTGAGAAACTCTGTCTGACCTTGTGACTGTTTTAACTTTGCACCTATTTATGGATTCTCCTGGCTTGTCTTATTCTGTATTATTATTCAGTAGGTCACAATATTATCTCGTACTGCGATGTCAGAGAATAGCAGAGGGGTGGCAATGATTAAAAAATTAGAGGGAAATAAATAGAAAGCTATAAGCAATTTATTATGAAACCAATTATTCAGAAATTTAAATTGTTAGAAACTTACATTTTGATGTCCTCTGATAGGCAAAGGTACCTTGACTAAGAATTTAGGAAACATCATTAATTTGAATTGATAACTGGAAAGAAAACCTGTGGAGACACTTTATAAAATAATCCTGAAAAGTTTCTGTATTTTACTTATGGAAGAAACACATATTGTTCATGTCTGTCTCCATCTGCAAGTCTTACCCACTGTATCCCTAATTTGCACCAGAGTGCATGTGTCCAAATAAGCTTATGCAGACATGACTCCTTTCTGACCTCTGACACAAGTGAGTGGTTAAAAGCTATGAGAAAACACACCAATTAAAAACATTAAGAACTCTAAAGAGCATGCATAATAAGTATCACTTTCAAAGAGAGATGAGAGCAAAATTCCCCAATCTAGTTACAGATGTAGACACTTCCCAATATTTCCCAAATCCATGCATCTAGGGGCTTATTATTGATTCACATCCAATATCATACAACCTAGCAGTGTATTAAAGCTTAAAGGCTAAAGCATTCCAGTATCTTTCTAGTGACGATTGATTCCTTTTGTATTCATTAGTAACATTAAACAAAATTAATTCATTTAGCATGAATGTGGATAGACATTTAACTTCTGCTGCATTTTCAGGAGAAACTATTTGAATGAATAATTGTACAAAAATGAATAGTAGAGAGAAAGGAACTGAAAGTTTCCATTCCAGACATAAATTGTACAACAAATAACGTAAATCCATGATTATTTATTTATTCATCTTTAATAAGTGTCATATTCACTTTATGTACATATGGTCTAAGAAATGTGCCATGGAAAAGATACAATATGAAGTTAGTTTATAACTTGACACATAGTTTTATATTATTTCAGCAGTGACAATCAATAAAAACTTCAGAGAAACATCTTTAAAAAACTTATTAGATCAGCCACTTTTTGCTTTAAATGAGGAGTTACCCTTTTTCCACAATCATGCAACAACAGATAAGTAAGAAAATCTCAGTATTTTATAGCTTTCCATGACAGTTATTCAGAAAATATTTTTCTGACTAATTTTTAGGAATTGTTACCTTCTTTCATTTGTCTGTATTTTTTTCCCCACAAAGACTTTGTGGGGTTACCTAAGGCTGACCTGAGATGTAAATCTGAGATTCTGATATCCAATATCTGATATTAGCCATTTGCTTTTAAGAAAAAGCATCTTTACCCTGAGGCAGCTTGGACTACTTTTCAAACTGTTAGCTGGGGCTGTAAAGTTATGAGACTCAAACATTTGTAAACTACATTCCCATGTGGATGTTTAGTATTACCAGGGGGTCAATGACTCAACCACAGATTAACCAACTCACTAAAGTTTCAAACTACAGCTCCAGAAGGTTTATGCCAAAAGCATAAGGATTTTACCAAATTCTGTGTTCTTCATTTGTGAATTTTTCTATGAGGCCAACTTGGTTATGAAGAAGCAGAATCACATCTGTAATGTGAATAAATGATTGTGAAATCTGGTCCCTAAAATTAATGACAAAGAATAAAATGTGTTTTGGTATGGAATTTCTTACTTTGCAAAAAAATATAAATTGAGTGGATTTACCTCACCTAGTTACAAGTAACTAATGACCAAATTCCTCATCCTCATTCCCAAGAAATGATAAGCAACAGATAACACATATGTTCTTCCCTCTGCTGACAAAAAGGCAAAAAGATTTCATGTGCATTAACTTTTTAACTTCATCTTGAAATGTTATTCAATAACTGCAACCATGTTAGAGATTTCCAAATTTTCATCCTAATCACATTTTAAGATTTATTTTCTTAATACTGAAACTCTATCCATTTTTTTTTTTTAATCTTCATCTATGGAGGACAATCCATATCAGCTATATTTTGTATCTTGTAAATTCTTTCAATTAATTCAGGGCTAAAAAAAAAGCAGCCAGATTAAGAATTGAAGCATATATTGTATCTGTGTTTCTGCTGTTTTTAATATAGGAAAGTTTAAAAACTCAAGTATTGTGACAACTGTATGGATTTTAAAAGAACTTTTATAGTTCATGACAGCTTTTAACAAGTCACTCCAAATCTGCAGATTTGGAGGTGTAACATTTGCATTGTTGAACACTTCAGCATACTGTGTGTATCAATTTCTTAGACCTGGTTTTCAGTGTGATGGATTGCAAACTGAAAGATGTCATTAGTTCAGTTTTACATGCATTTAGACAAAAAAATCATATGGGTCTGTAAGGAAATTAAATATCACTTTGAACTTAAGGAGTCAAAATCTCACATTTTAGGAAACAAAAATGGAGCAATTTTTTTTAGTGAACTGAGGATGGAAAGCTTGATCTTCTCTATGAAACACATACTTTAGGAGAGACAAAGCCATTTAATACTATGCATTTCATTGTATATATTTTGCAGTGCTGATGACTTACTACAAATCAAACATTTTTTTTTTATATTCAGAATCCTGAATAATAAAGAAAATTCCTAATGCACTTTATTTCCTGTTCTTGCTGGTAACACAAGGAGATGTTTAATCCACTGTGGAAAGAGAAAAGAATCAGCAGCTGGTTTACCTGGGAAAAAAGCTTAGTGTGGAGATAAATCCTTGAAGCATATGCTACCCCCAAATGATAACAAGAAATTGACAATGTTCATTACTGATATACCCTACTCATTATCAGCACATCTTGTAGTTTACTTTCTCATGCAGTTTACAAATCTTTAATAATCTGACAAGGACTGATTTTAGATGTGGTTACCAGAGTCTTATAAATAATCTTAGTGGGATGTGAGGGGAAAGGAAAGGGAAATTAAGACTCTGAAGGGCAGCTTCTCAAATGGCAGCTTGCAACAACATTTTGACAGACTTTCTGGTGTTGTTGAAGAATTATATGCAATAACTATATAAATTGCTCACTTTTCCCCAAGAATTACATATTTTTTAAAATGTCGTAAATACAAAGACGTAGGAAGCATTATTAGGTAGAAAAATATAAAATTCTATTTTATGGCCCTTGCAACTCGTTTGCATAACGTAATCTGAAGGGTTTTGTTTGTCAGTGGTGGGAAGACAGTAACAAATATTCAATGTATGGATAACATCCGCAGCAAAAGGACATGGTCTTAGCAGGCAGCTAAAAAAGTAAACAAAAGCCAGCAGGTCTGCATTCTCCCTGCATCATATTGACAGCAAATAATAGCTCCCTAACAGAATATCTGTCAACTTGGAAACATTTACTGAGCATTTTGTTCTGGCTGATATAGACTGTTCAAGTAAGTCATTGTACTGGGAGGCAGCTACTGCCATTTCAAAAAGTATCTTGAGACTACAGCAATTTCATATCACTGTAATTCAACAGCAACTGCCTACTAACTAGCTAAGTGCCACCGACTCCATCCAGTATGACTGTTTCCATGGTAATTGGATACCGGGCATTTTATCGAAACCCATTTGCCAGACGTTGTTAAGGACTAGGAAGGAAATACTCAGACTTTTCCTTTCTACAGACTGACTGGTAGGCAGACTGAATAACTAATTTTCCTTATTTCGTGTTTCATATTATACAACTCAGATCATTCACATCACAAAAGTGCATTAATAACTTGTATTCTGACTCCCTTTGTTGCTTTCATCCAGTGCCTACTGAGACATTCTAAGCTAAACCCCTCACCTCCTTGCACTGACCTACACCAGTAAAAACATCTGTTTGACTCAAAACAAGCAGGATCTCATACAGGGAGTTATTCCACCTCTGACAGTGGCCAATGCATCTATTGAATAATTTAATGAAGAATTTAAAATCCACTGTCTTCCCACAAAAAGGCTTATTTAAAACCTGTGTTATCTTCTGTCAACTCACCCTCATTTTCTGGGTAAAACAACTTTAATCTGTGAGAACAGTTACAAAATAAGCTATAGGCATATTAAGAATGAAAAAGGGACCAGAATAAGGGAAGGAAAACGTCCACTGTCTTTGATAAACTGATAACAAGTGTTAGGCATTTGTTTTCAGTGCCTGTTCTTACCCAGTCTTTCTTCTAAAGGACCTGCTTATGGTCAGTAAGCAAAAATCAGGTCTTGTTTTTAGTCTCATATTCCATCTGCTTCTGGAATTACTGCTAAAGGCAGGTGGCAAATGAGTTCTTTCTAATTTTCCAATCTTCTCCATGGGACAAATTCTGCCTCTTTGTTCAGGCTGAGTAGTTCTTTACTAGCCCTTGGGATAGAGTAAGGAATAGCTCAGGTTGAGTACATGTGACAGAACCTGCCTCAGTATGAAATGAGAGCACATGCAGTTTAATGTTACATGTGTGATGTGCACAATTTATTATAACAATGATTTCTGAGTTGGATAGTTTCAGTACAGTAAACCAGGGCATGACACAAAGGCATTTGCTTTATGTCTAGTCTTTTTAGTGACATGCTTACATACAGTTGTTTCTGCACCTGTTAATACAATTGTGTTTTGCTGTATATAATTCTTTGAAAGAATTTCAGGAAAGAATGATTTCTCTAATCACAATGTCAGGTTCTAACCAAGGAAAAAAGTGACTGATAACCACATAAAAAAGTGACAAGCCAAGGCCTATATCGATCAATCTAATTTGTGAATGTCAAGACTTTTACTGTCATTTCAAAGAAAATCAAAATCAGGTGTAAATCTAATTAATTCTTATGTCTTCAAATACGCATTAATACATATACATTGGTATATATACTTAGACATATATATTCATGCATATAACCATGGTGTAAGTAAACACAAATTCTCTGACAAAGAGGAGAGAAGTGATTTTCTAGAGACTTATTTGACATAATGATAATAATTCATTGATCTCTCTGCCTTACTGGAGGCTGCTAATAGAATAGCCCAAGGGGAAGAATCCATGCCAGAATCCTGGATCAAAGGGTTTACCTCTTTGCTCACATAGGTGCTGAATCCGTGGCTTATTTCCAAGTAAAAGTGCCTGCAGCAACATTTGCTAATTACAGGTTGTGTTCTACTGTTTCCAAACAGGGTGAAAGTGACAGAAGTTTAACTGTAAATAATTACACACTTGAGTAAGTATGTGATTAGCCCTATTTGTTGTGGTTGGGACTAGAGTGACAGGACAAGAATGGAGTGATTGCATTATTTACAGCTTAATTGTAGACAAGTAATTACTTACGTAAGCTGGTGCTGTGGGGTCAGGGAATACATGCCTGAAAACATCTAGGGGTTGAATGGGAACTTCAGAAAGTGAGTTTCCAAATGATGCAGCAGAAGTGCAAATTCTATGCATTTATCTAATTATAGAGGGAGGTCCTTGAATTAAACGCTTTGGAATGTTAAATGTCTTGTTCTCTTGAAACCAAGGATTAGATGCAATATTTAAACCAGTGCTTCCAGCCTAATAAATCACAAATGCCACCTAGTGGCTTTTGCTATCTAGTGAATCATTGCATACTTTAAAAAAACCCAACAAACCTGGTAAAACTCCCCCTAAACCTCATGTTATTTCCATGAATGTGCATATGGCTGATGAGATTATCTGTGAACACTTTTTTCCAACCGTTCCCAGCCACATTTTATTTGCATTGGATCAGTTTATGAAAATCTTACTCATGTTGGCAAGTAGCAGTGAATAATCCCATTAAAATGTAGTTAAACTCCCTGCCTTGGAACTGTATTTTAACTATGTGCTCTCCTTGCCAAGTAAAAGAAGGTTCTGATTTACAAAAGATGTTAAATCAGTAATAAGGTTAGCTAAGTTAGTTAAATTACCTAAACATGTCAGTAAATTACCCTAATTCTAAGTCTGTCCATCCAACTAAATAAACACTTCATTTTTCTCTTGTGTGGTCCATTTCCAAAATGACAAAGTATTTCAGAATCAAGAGAAAGAAAGAAAGAAAGAAAGAAAGAAAGAAAGAAAGAAAGAAAGAAAGAAAGAAAGAAAGAAAGAAAGAAAGAAAGAAAGAAAGAAAGAAAGAAAGAAAGAAAGAAAGAAAGAAAGAAAGAAAGAAAGAAAGAAAGAAAGAAAGAAAGAAAGAAAGAAAGAAAGAAAGAAAGAAAGAAAGAAAGAAAGAAAGAAAGAAAGAAAGAAAGAAAGAAAGAAAGAAAGAAAGAAAGAAAGAAAGAAAGAAAGAAAGAAAGAAAGAAAGAAAGAAAGAAAGAAAGAAAGAAAGAAAGAAAGAAAGAAAGAAAGAAAGAAAGAAAGAAAGAAAGAAAGAAAGAAAGAAAGAAAGAAAGAAAGAAAGAAAGAAAGAAAGAAAGAAAGAAAGAAAGAAAGAAAGAAAGAAAGAAAGAAAGAAAGAAAGAAAGAAAGAAAGAAAGAAAGAAAGAAAGAAAGAAAGAAAGAAAGAAAGAAAGAAAGAAAGAAAGAAAGAAAGAAAGAAAGAAAGAAAGAAAGAAAGAAAGAAAGAAAGAAAGAAAGAAAGAAAGAAAGAAAGAAAGAAAGAAAGAAAGAAAGAAAGAAAGAAAGAAAGAAAGAAAGAAAGAAAGAAAGAAAGAAAGAAAGAAAGAAAGAAAGAAAGAAAGAAAGAAAGAAAGAAAGAAAGAAAGAAAGAAAGAAAGAAAGAAAGAAAGAAAGAAAGAAAGAAAGAAAGAAAGAAAGAAAGAAAGAAAGAAAGAAAGAAAGAAAGAAAGAAAGAAAGAAAGAAAGAAAGAAAGAAAGAAAGAAAAAAAAGAGACAAAGCTGATTATTTTGAAGGAGAATAATTGCAGTATAATGAACCTCTTACTTGAGCCATCTATATGTTGTTAGATTCATGTAAAAATCATGAAAGGAAACTTACAGGATCAGAACAAAAATTTATTAGTAGTAATTATGGTACCCTGTGAGTTGCTAAGTTTCTGTGTTTCCACATCTTTGCAAACAACAGCATATGTTGAACTTATGATGGATATTCACTGGTGAAAAACATTTTGCAAGTGTTAACATTTTTTTCTGAGAGAGCAAGGGCTTGAAAATCCCAGAAGCACAGGAAATTGACTCTTGTGATGAGTGCAAAAAATATTTTTAAAAATTCTGTCATTTATAGCCCAATTCAGCAAAAAACTTTAAGTTGAAACATCAAAGTTTTGAAATTTGGTATGGTTATTTTGGCACAGCAACTAGAAAAAAAATGTTAGTGACTTTCAAAAACTTTTGAATAGTCAATCTGCTTTGAAAAAATGTGATTTAAGTGCAATTCTTAAAAATTGTCAGAGTCTGGGTAGTAGTGTTGAAGGAACCAGGATTTTTTTTTTTTCTCTACTTGGAAATATGTATACTCCTCTGATTTCAGAACATGAAAATGACGCCAATGATAAGTTGCAATTAAGTGACAAGGATATGCACATACAAATATGAGAATGTTTTACATTGTAAAATATTCAGTGATATATATTTAGGCAATTATTTCTAGGCAAGCTTAGAGTTACGCATCTGGCATATGAAAGTTTAGTGGTGCCTAAATGTTCAAGGTGCTTTGCCTCCCAAAATTGAGCTGAATCCATTTAGAGCTCTTCCTTCTGAAAAATTAGCTTATGATGGAAGACAAATTTTTTCCCACTTCAGACTAATTACTATTAACATCTATTTGTACAAATTTTCTATGGAATATTCACATTTCTTTATGACATGACCCTACAACTTTCATATGCCTCATATGCTTTTAGTGTATGTTTATCTTCAAGCAAGAGAATAATTTAATTAAATTAATTTCTTGAGATTAAGCCCAGTTGTTGCAGAGAGTTCTTAATATAACTAGAATTATTATATTTTTCAGTGTGATGAAAAGTCAGCAGAGGTTCAGGAAAGTTAAGTATGTTCTTCTCCAGAGGTCATATAACAACTCAGTGAGAGGAGAGAGTGCAAAATGTCACCTCTGTTCTTGATTATTTTCTTTGTAGGTGCAATAGTGTTTTGGTTTTTTTTAAGAAAAATTTCCGTAGTTATTAAATGGAATAGATAATGCATATGCTAGTAAAGGTGTTTACTTTCTTAAATACTCAAAGCTCAAAGTACACTCAAATTTCTCAGCTGTTTCCCTGCTTTTATTGTGACATGAAAAGTCCACACACAAAGTATTCTAAAACCTTGTTTAAGTCATAAATCTTTTTAAAACTAAGAGATGTAACTTTTTGGATCTAAATAATTCCTCATTGGTATATTTGCTTTTATGTTCCTTTAATTTTGTTATTCTTGTGGAAACTCTGCATGGCCCTGTATAACTGATCACTGACTAGAAAGAAATTACCCATCAAAATAAATGCGAAGTTGTTACCAAGTATAGCAGCATAGATGGTCCACATTTAACCACATTTAACCACATTCTTTGAAGTTCCCTAAAATAACATATATAAGAAACCTCTTAATGTGCTTTAAAATTGAATTTGAGGTAATACAATACAATTTGTAAATTGAAACTGTTTTACAGATTGCATACATATCTTTGCAGAAAGAAAACAATAGATGACAATTTTTGGTTACATAATCTAGAAAATGAGACCAGTTTTTCTGGATGGAGACAATTACTTGCTGTGGGATAAGGGAACATATTAAGATTCCATGGTTGCCGTGGTTTATTAATGACACTACTAATAACAATAATTGGAGTCTTTGTCTTTTTCTTGACCTGCTCTTGCTCACTCATACTTTTTCTTTCTTCCTCTTCTTGTTTTACCTCATATATTCAAATTTTTCATGGAAAGTAAAAAAAAAAAAAATGATAATAAATCTTTCATGATATTAATTTTGTTTCTCACGTTTCTTCCTTTCTGCTTTATCATCTGGACTTTTTAAGAAATATGTATATTTGATACATATACACACCTAATATAGTGTGTNTATATATATATATATATGTAGAACTATTATGTTTAAGATGTTTATATCTCATCTCATGGTGGGTTCTTATGTTGAATTTTTCATGTAGTCCAATGCAACCTTAGCGAAAATCAACAGAATGGGTTAATGGTCATTAATGCACAATGACCACACAGTTTAGAATCCCAATCCTTAGTAGTCACCCGTCTAGAACACATGGTATTTTCCAACCATCCAGGAAGTTTAAATATTTATATCATGAGAAGGAATGCATGTCTGCATTTCTCTTTAAAAGGGCACATCAAAGAATGCATCACAATTGTCCTTCAGACCTGGTAACAGGTCACAGGCCTCTGAAATAGAGAGAACAAGGCTTTGAGAGGTCTTAAGCCCTAAGCTACTTAGTACTTATTCCACAGGTCCTGAATCCCTATTACTTTGTTCATATTATGTTTCTTTAATGTCCAGTACAGTCTTCAGGGAATCTACCTTGNAAAATTGAATTTGAGGTAATACAATACAATTTGTAAATTGAAACTGTTTTACAGATTGCATACATATCTTTGCAGAAAGAAAACAATAGATGACAATTTTTGGTTACATAATCTAGAAAATGAGACCAGTTTTTCTGGATGGAGACAATTACTTGCTGTGGGATAAGGGAACATATTAAGATTCCATGGTTGCCGTGGTTTATTAATGACACTACTAATAACAATAATTGGAGTCTTTGTCTTTTTCTTGACCTGCTCTTGCTCACTCATACTTTTTCTTTCTTCCTCTTCTTGTTTTACCTCATATATTCAAATTTTTCATGGAAAGTAAAAAAAAAAAAAATGATAATAAATCTTTCATGATATTAATTTTGTTTCTCACGTTTCTTCCTTTCTGCTTTATCATCTGGACTTTTTAAGAAATATGTATATTTGATACATATACACACCTAATATAGTGTGT
>VYXF01008933.1:0-45889 GCA_013397295.1 Polioptila caerulea | reverse complement strand
AGAGAAGAAATAGGCCATGAGAGTGTTGGGAATTAAAACAGGAAGATACTGTGGAAGTTGTGGACTGGAAGACAGACAACAGTGGCTAAATGACTTCCAAAGGCACTGCAAGAAGAGAGGATAGGGCCAGCCTTTAACCCAGATGCTGGACACAGCTTCTAGCTTTGGGTGGAACAGTTGCCTGAAACCAACAAAAGAGTTTCCAAGGCAAGTGGTTGGTATATTTTTTGTAGAGGGACATGTTAAGTATGCCCTTATTTCTTCTTAATACATATCTAATCTAACTTTTAAAAGACTCTGGGTTCTGAAAATGTTTATAATGCTCCTAAAAACATGCAGTGAAACAAAGCTATTTAGAGCTGAGAACATCTCCAATATATAAGAATTCTTCTTTGAAAACATAGCTAATCACTGGTTTAATCAATTAATAACATTAAAAGAATTTGAATCTTATGACAAGTCAAAACACAAATTGTCCAAATACATGTTTTATGGACTTTGGTCTCAAATCACAATAAATTTTTCAATCTAATAAGCAAATTCTATAAGAAAAATATGACTGCCTTCTAATTTCTGAATTTGGCCTGCTTTTTTATTAGTTCCCTTTCCTTAATTCATAGCACCATAGATTCACAGAATATCTCTTGTTGGAAGGGACCATATGATTAAGAGCATCCTCCAGATGCTCCTTGAACTCTTACAGGATTTGTGCCACAACGCCTTCCTAGGGAATCCTGTTCCTTTTGGAACCAGTGACTGACCATCATTTCGATGAAGAACCTTTTCCTGACTTTTAATCTGAAATTCTACTGATGCCACTCCATTCTATTTCCCTGTGTCTTATCATTGGTCTCCAGAGAGAGGAGATAAACAGCTCCTCTGCCTCCATTGCTGCCCACTTACAGGGAGTTATGGATTGTCATGAGATCACTCTTCAGCTTTCCCTTCTCCAAACTGAACAAACCAAGTGACCTCAGCCACTCCTTCAAAGTCTTGCCTTTGAGGCCTTTCACCATCTTGGTTGCCCTCTGCTGGACACACTCAAACAGTTTGATTTTCTTCTATTGAGGCACCCAAAACTGCGCACAGTAATTGAGGTGGTGCCACATCAGTGCAGAGCAGAGGAGAACACTCCCCTCTCTTGCCTGGCTGGTGATGCTGTGCTTGATGTACCCCCGGACACAACTGGCCCTCCTGGCTGCCAGGGCACTGCTGACTCAAATTTATCACTGACTCAAATCCATAGATCAATTCCTGCAGGGATTCTCTCCAGCGTTTTATCCCCTGGTTTGTATGTATAACCTGGATTATCCCATCCCATGATGCCTGTTCATGCTAAATTTCATATTGTTGATGATAACCAGATCTGTCTCTAAGGCCCCTCTCTGCTCTCAAGGGTGTCCACAGCTTCTGCTAATTAGTATTATTGGCAAACTCAATCAACTTACTTCAACCAGAAAAAGTTTTCTTACATGAGTAACAAAAATTTAATAAAAAGTCAGGAAAGAGTAATGAAGTCTGCTTAAATATATATATGATACCTTTTATTATTAATTATGTTGATTATTGCTCTGACTAGGAAATAAGAAGGAACTCCTGATTTGCCTGGCCAGACATGGAGCAGTTGTACCTTGAAGAACACGCAGCATAAACATGCAGACGAAGTGTACACAAGAATACAGACAAGTCAGCTGAACTGTGCTATCAGCAAATGTCTTTCCAGGTCTTTAGTGGAGGTAGGAGCCCAGGTAGGGGGCAAATAGGTTAATTAACTAGAAAAGAATGGAAGTTCTGTGTCAGCAGCAGAGAGAGAAAGGGAAGTAAACAGATAAAGTGAGAAAGAGAGACTCAAAGTATGCTCTAGGCTTTTCCTTTCATTAGGTCAGACATTTCTCTTTGATGGATATTACGCAGACCATAATTAATGCATGACACAATTGAAGCTGTCTTACTGGCTTAAGTTTAGAATTTAGTTATTCATTGCTTAAAAAAATACAGAAAAAATACTATTTAATTGCCCCTGCAATTAATTAGTCCACTTATCATTCAGACAATGATGACAGCATGCGCTTCCTGTCAAAAGAGAATAAAACACCCTCAAACAGTCAGAAAATTATTAGCCATTAATTTTAGGTGATATCCCATACCACCATGTGCTTTGGCATTCATATGAAAAGTGCACTTAAAACCTTCTACTCAAAAGTAATTCTTTTATCACATGAGAATATGCATATTTTTACATTTAAATCTTATATTTGCTTCTTCCTAATCTGTGGCAAAATCCATTACTTTTGAAATAATATGTCCTCTATATTCTGTGAATCTATCTAAGCTGAAGTCTTGGTATCATATCTCTCTCTCCCTTTTTTTTTTTTTTTGGTCTGTTGAGGCAAGTATCTATATAGTTCTCTTTAATATTCAGCTATGTACTATGGTACTATACACATTCAATTCAAATATGAAATTCAAAGCTTTTTCTACCAGTCTTAAGACATGGTATCTGTCCACAAGTGGAACTATGAGACAATGCATATAGGACAGGAACAGACCGAAATAAGTTGTCAGTACACTCATCAATATTATCAGATAAGAAGGAATCAAAATGCAGTCACAGAGAAGGATCTACTTTAAGGTAGACAAATTCCTATTTCTTTTGCATGCCATAATGAAAACAGAATTGTAGGGGTCATATCAGGGACTTAATTCTAAAAATAAACCACTTTAATAATGGAATATCCACAAGTATCTTAACATAAGCTTCACCCATCTGCAATCAGATTTAACATCTTCTAAAAAGCAGTTGCCAAAATATATAGCTAATATATATTTTATATATATTATAATCTATTTTATATATTACTTTTTTAGTATACCCATTAATTGGGTGGAGGGAGAAATTTTAATCTTAAAAGCTAATTACAGATATCAAAGAACAACACCTAATTTTTTTTTTTTTGGTGGATTTTCTCAGAAATTTATCTGACAATGTGAGAGGCATCAGGCTGGAAATTAGACTTTTGCTAGTTGCCTAATGCCTTTCCCAGGGTGCCATCCTTCTCGTGCTTGTGGCAGTGGTTATATTTCATTCCTCATTGCTTTTCAATGTTAACAGTGAATAAATGAAAATGCTTTTTCCCTGGTCATTCCCCTAAATGTGCTCACAGCCTTTGCTTATCTAGCATGTATAGGCAAGCTGACACTCTTCCCAGCATAAAGAGCACAGAAATGCTGGCAGCTATAAAGCTCTGGCACAAACATCCAAGCTGATTCTCACAAATGGACACACAAGTGCTTAGGTCTCTGTTAGAGATTCTAAATCCCAGAAAGTAAGCCAAACAGCTGCTCTGCTATTGTCCCAACTTTGCCTTCACTGGGCAATAAAATGAGTATTATTTACCTTTTGTAATCAGTATTTATTTCTGCTTTGCAGTTGATACAAACACTGAAAATATCTGTTTACAAAAGTCTTCATGATCCAGCTGTCAAATGACCACATGAGTACATCTGTGGCACCTTGCAGATTAAGGCACCAGGCAAAATAAAGACACATATGGTGCACAGGAACAGGAACTAGACTGTACGTGACAGTTAATTGAATGAAGATTGCAAATCTGGCCTTGGGATGACATTCAAAATGTCTGAAAATATCCAATCAGACTCAGTGAAATCTCCACAGCTGATGATGACTCAATGTATTCTAAGCACTGGCATTGAAAAAAAACCCAACAAACTAACAAAATTTGTAGAAGTTATTACTCTTTCTCTTACTGCTGTCTCTGAGAAGCACATTAAAAATTATGCTTACTTCACATGTTTACCATTTTCAGATGTCTCTCCCCTTTATCAGGTAAGGTACTTGCTGAGCCTGAGTGAAAGTTAAGTTCTAACTAGGTTATTTACTGGACTGTTATGATAGGTACCTTTTTATTTTTTGGCAGCATAAACTTGCACAAATATATTATGGGCTTTGTAATTATGTTTTTCCTACTAAACGTTTCTCTGTTCAACTGTTAAATACTCTTCTGGTAATTTTTCAGATTTTTCTATTTAGGGGTAATTCAAGTAATCTACTTTTTCAAGATGTGTCCTGACCGGATTTTACACAACATAATCATGCTCTTTATTTTAGATTTTCTTTTTCTACTGTAGTTATTGCTTTCTATATCTGTGTGGTTTGTGGTGCTTTGCTTTCTTTTTGATTGAACACATATCTCATTTCAGATTGTTCTGTTTATTATTCTCTCAGACTCTTGCCAAAATACTTTCATACAACAGTTAGAAAATTCTATATGACACAGAACAAGTAAAGAACTACATGGTGAAATGTTAATCAAGATTTTTAAAAGCCAGATTCCATTAACTCTCAGTTATAAACATTTTATATAATCTTATCTTACCCTGAGATTAGCTCAGTTGGTTAGAACATGGTGCTAATAACACCAAAGTTCTTAGTTCGATTTCTTTAAGGGTTGGACTTGATGATCCCTGTGGGTCACTTTCAACCCAGAATATTCCATGATTCTGTAATCTGCAGTAACAAAAAAAAGACAAAAAAAAAGGAAAAAAAAAGAGTAAACACAGAATGTTTTCTTATTATGTGGGTGCCCCCATTACTAAACTAATACTTATCCTATGCACCATCTTCATGGTGGTATCTGAGTCTGCTGGCAGTGAAGCTTACCTGGGCCCCAGGGCTCATACCTTTAGGAGAGACTTACCAGTTGCCCAGGGAGGATCATCAGAAATGATGTTCTTGGAGCTGCTACACCAGGATAACCTGATCCTTGTTCTTAAAGGAGCACTCACACATAAGGGACAAATATGTGGCAGAGGGGAAGACAATGTATAATCCTTACTGCAGCCTGTCAATTCTACTTCTAATGACAATAGAAATATTTTTTTAAATCTCTGGCCAGTTTTAAGTAGATGAACTGGACAATTTTCCTTTATCTCCGCTTTCTATCTTATTTTCACTGTGTCTAAATGTGATAAAAAACCTAGAAGTTTTCTGTTTTACTGCATAATTGCTTACTCAATTCTGCAAGAACTGCAAAAATTCTACTTTCATAGAAACAGGGGCTTTGGGGGATTTTTCATAATTAAGGACATTTGACCTATGACATTTTTCATGACCCTTAAATAAAGTAAGTATAATACAGGTAATAGGGGGCAGAGGTGTGTTGTTTTGGTTTTTTTTCCCCAAAGGAAATTAATTATTCCAACACTTATTTTTATCCTGAATTGGAATGACATGGTAAAGCATCAAATTATTCCTGCACTGGAAGCTTTAAAATCTTTTCTTTAAGCAATAGTCTGATTTTAGTTTTTGTAATCATGCCTGCTAAAATACTGCAATTCAATAACTGTGAGCCAACTGCCTGGGCTACTCTGGACAGAAGGATGCTGTGTGCACATGCTCTGAGGTGCACAGGACTAATCACTGTTTGTCTGGGATATCCAGCTCTCCTGCAGCGCCGTCTTAGTTATTGTCACTCTCCCATCAGGAATCTACTTGGGGGTGGTGGGGTAGGAGAGAGGGTTCATGGCTATGATTATTGCTGTTATAGTGTTTTCTTTTAAATCATCAAGCTACTGTTGGATGCTTGCTTTTTTTGCAATTTGATATAAACCTGAATACCAAAGGGATTTATTATAATTCCATATGCACTATGAACTCTAAATGTGGGGTAAGCTAAATCATAGTATAATCTGCCCTAGGAGCTTTAGTCATGCATTCAGAAGGGAAAATGAATTATTTTATGGGAGATATAATTAAATCAGTGATTCTTCTCTGTAGAAAAGCTGTATAAGCCATTCTAACAAACACTGTTACATGCTTCCTTAGGGACTAACACAGGGGCAAACCAATATAGAAACAATTTTTGATTCTATTTGCAAATGAAAATGTCAAGAATCAGATCTACTTGCTCTAAGAATAAATATTATATTTAAAATTACCTAAAACAAATTTGAATGTCATGGTAAAATTGAAATTTTAGCAGGCAAAATTTTTCATTTTAAAAATTCTGAGCAGAAATTTTCTAAAAATTCTACAAGTTTGCTCTGAAATTTCAAATCACTGTAAGCTATCAATGCTTTTAGTGAACTGCTCAGGTAGTAGAAATGTCCAAAAGAGTATATTAACATATAAACTACTCCTTGGTTTCATTCTGTTCTTCATGAAATTAATGAAGTGTTACTAGTTATTTTCTCCAGTTTTTACAATTAACACTGTTTCCCAATTGGCTCAGCTTAGAGAAAGTAAAGGTATTTCTCCTATTTTATCTCCTTAGTGATATAAACTGGCAGAAGAGGTAACAGCGTGACTTAAACATCTCGCTGTTCAATACCCAAATCTTTGGCTACAAATTAATCAGAGTTGATGTGAACCTCATGAAATCACCTGTCTTTAGAATCCCACTGTATGATATTGTGGTAAGATATTTGCATGTGGATTCTGTGAGTAAGAAATGGTTCCTTACAGTAAGTCATGGTATTCCTACTATTTCTCTGAAGTTATATCCATACGGTCTCTATTGCCGTTGCCATTCTGACTGTCGTATTATGCTTTTAAAATATAAAAGCATATATTAATATAATATTAATAAAATACTAATTGCTGAAAAGTAAGGTAATTGTGCTTGAAATTCAAGAAGAGGGACTGCATTATGTGAATAGGTGGAAAAGGACTACAAACAAAAATGGAGGTAAAGTGCATTAAGAATTAATGGATGCAGTGAATGTGGAATCTGTTCATACGCAACAACATACGAATCTGTCCCAGCAGTGTCTCTAAGCACTAAGAGTCAGGCAACACAGTTGAAAGAAGAGAATTGAGTTAGAAGGCAAAGGGACAAAGAAGAGGGAGGTATGACTTGTGAAATAGGTGAGACCTGTGTTAGCAGAAACTTAGCAATTTTGAAGTAAGAAGGTTTGAAGTAAGAAGTAGGTTTTTCATTGAGGAAAAATTAGTTAAGGAAAAGGAGATGGCTGCAGAGGACAGAATCATTGAATTCCTTACAATTCAAGAATATTTAATGTTCCAAATTTTATTACATTCTTCATTTTTTAAATCCTATACCCGCTTTTAATTCCTTTCACATTGCTGCTCATATTCTGAATAACAAGGCATTTTTATCCTTTAAAAAAGCAGTAGACTCTACTATTTGTTGCACAGTACAGAAGATATAATTATGTCAGGATTATGATAAGGGGTGGACTTGATTTATAAGTAAAGAATGTGGGGATTTTTTTACCCCAAGAAAACACTTGAGAGGAACATACAGATGAGGACCCATACAGATGAGCAAGATAATGAAGTAATTTCTATGAGTCTTTGGCAGTTTGAGGTACACACTATAGAAATGATTTTCCATGCAGAATTCTTTAAAACTCTTGTACATTGTACCATCTGCCCCAGTGTTCTATTTCTAGATCTTTTTGATCTTTACAAAACATCTGGTAGTATCACTGTCTTTTTGCAAATAGTTTATTTTAATTCTTTCTTTTTCAACAGAGAGAGATGGTTACAAGAATATGCATACTCACATACAGCTATTTCTTTTTAGTAGCCTCCACACCGTATGTTAATTAATGTTGTAAAAAAATGCCACTTAAAACACATGCACAGAGATAAGCATAGATACCTCTGCCCTTAGCTTTCCTTCACAAGTAATTAATAACAAGGTCAACAAAGTTAAACTGCAGGATATGATGGTTCTTTTCTTTCTAACTTATAAACTGATGACATTCAAGATTTTTTATAAGTTTCTCAGAAAAATAAGTAACTGAGAAGCATTTAGTTTGTTCCTGCTTTACTCGGTGATTACTCTGTGATGGAATGTCTCTGATCTTTAGCCAGATGGGAGCTGCATATGATTACTCACTGTTTCTTGCTGAGCACACTAAGGGCATTGGACAAAATCAGCAGGCACCAGCCCAGGAAAAATGAAAGGTACATTTCATATTATGCTTAACTAAACTGTAGAAATCATAAGTACAGACTGTTGTAAATGATTTATCATAAGGATTCAAAAGTCATTAGATGTTCCAGTAGAAACTGGCTTACACAAAGTCCTGGGTACATTACAGAAACAAACTTGTCCTTGATAAACCTCCTCCACCAAATGTCTACTATTAGCCATTTTGGAGTCAGGAGAGAGAGCTAACAGTATTTTTTACATCATCACAGTCATTCCTATGACATGTTCCATGCTCACAAACTGGTGTGCAAAATAAATTCTTCCACTTTGTAATGTGTGTGATCTCCTAATGATCATGCCAAACAGAATGGATTTTGGTGCAGCTTATAAATAATTTGAGTAATCCTAACATTCTCAGGTTGCACTATCAACTCATTTACTCCTAATATTAAAACCTGCCTTCTACTAAAGTTTAAGGCACAGTTGTTTTTCATATGGAATATTTTGCCTTCTTTCTTTTGAAAAACCAGCTGCCTACCAGTTTCAGATAACGCTGTAAGTATAACAAGATTATAAGACTTTGACAACTTGAAAGAACTGCTTGTTGCTGTCCTATAAAAACCTGATTATTTCAGTACTCTGATACAGCACTCCTTTACCACACATAATTTTGTGCCTAATATTTGTACCATTATATCTTAACATTTATTCAAATACACAATTTAATACAAGTTTTTTCACAAGTGTAGTGTTTCTATTTGACTCAAAGGAATTTTAGACTTCAGAAGCAGAGTGAATAGAACTCCTTGATGGTTCAGATCCAGGGAAACTGGATGCAATTGTTTATGCTGGACTTTGCACTTGCCCCTTGTTGAACTTCAAAGGCTCCTCTCAGGCCATTTTTCCAGCCTGTGAAAGTCCTTCTGGATGGCAGCATTACCCTCGGGGGTCTCAGCCACTCCTCCTAGTTTTGTGTCATTGGCAAACTTGCTGAGGGTACATGCTGCCCCATTTTTCAGATTGTTAAGGAAAATAATAACCAGAATTTGACTCAGAATTGGTCCCTGAGGTAAGCTGTAAGTTATTGGCCTCCAATAAGATTTCAAGACACTGATCACTGCCCTCTGAGCCTGGCCATTCAGCCAGTTTTCATTCTAGCTCACTTTTTCAATTTAGCCCATCCAGACTAAACTTCATTAGCTTCTTCATGAGGATCTTAGAAGAAATTGTCTTGAAAACCTTATTGAAGTCTACTCTGTCCTCACTTACCAAGCCAGTAATTCAGTCATAGAAGGTTATCAAATTGATTAAGCATGAAATTCCCTCGGTGAATCCATGATGAAGACTCCTACTGATTTTCTTGTCATTCATATATCTGGATATGATTTTCCAGGATTAGCTGCTCCATCACCTTCCCAGGGATCAAGGTGAAGCTGATCTCCCTGTTCTCCTTGACCTTGAAAGTAGGAGTGTCATTTCTTTTCCTTCAGGAAAAGGGCCCTTGTCCCAGTCACCATTATTTCAATGAAATGTTTTCAAGAAGGACTTTACAATGACAACTGCCAGTGACTTCAGCACTGGCTGGTGTATTCTGTTAGGGCTTATGCAATGTCCAGGTTGCTGAAGTATTCCATGACCTAGGAGGAGGTTGTCCACCAATGATTTTCACCAATGTTATACCATTCTTGCTTCTGCCTTTCCCTCAGGTTTCTGTGACCTGAGATTCCAGAAGGAGGGTCTTGCTGGTAAGAATTGAGGCAAAGAAGGCACTCTGCTTCAGCTTTTTCCATATCCTGCGTTACTGAGTGTCCTGATTCATTTAGCACCAGGCATATCTTTTCCCTAGCCTTCTTATTGTTACCTAAGGACGTATAGAAATCCTTGTTTTCTTTGACATCTCTAGTCAGATTAAATTCCAGTTGGGATTTTGCTTTCCTAGTATTATCGCCACAATGTCCCTGCATTGTTCCTAAATTATCCTCCAGGTATTTTTGTCTGACTTCCTCTTAATTGGAATGGAACTACTGCTTCCACGAGTGGGAATGTTTTGAGTCATTAACTCATAACAGTCCAGTCTCTCACACACTTTATTTTCCCTTTGGCAAATAACACGTTGGTTGAAGACCCCTATGAGGACAAGGGCCTGAAAATATGAGAATACTCCTATCTCCTATGTATAAATCCACTCGATCCTTCTGGTCAGGCAGCTTGTATCAGATACCCACCACTCTCTGATGTTCACCTGACTGTTCTTAGCTGGCTCATCACCATCCCCAGGCAGAGCTGCAAATATTCTGTCTCATATAAAGAGTGCTCCACCTTGTCCTCCCAGCCTGTCCTTCCTAAAGAGCCTGCATGTTTCCATTACAACCAGTCAAGGGATCCATGGCACCATGTCTTTGTGATCCCAACAGGATCAGAGCTCTGGAACTGTACACAGGTCTCCAATTTATGTTCATGCCTCATATGGTGAACATAAGTGTATGTGCCCACCTGGAAGTTACCAGACAACGTTCATTGTACCAAATATCCCTACTTTTAAAGGTCCAGCTACCTTCACAATAAACAGATCAAACTAATGCTAGTTTTTACTCGTGTTGCTGGAGCACCATATTTTGGACCTAGTAGGGGTTTTTGCTTTTATCTAGTCTAGTTGATGAATACCTCCAGTGCAGATAGCTTGGTTTGAAAGCTGCAGTGTGAGCTGCAGGCTGAGCTCTGGGGAGAGCCTGAGGCACAAGGCTGTGCCCTGCTGACCCTTTGCACAACAAAGGGCACAGGGACCTGTGGCTGGGCCAGGGGACCAGACATGGCAAGAGCCCACAGCCCCCCAGAGTCTCTCTATCCCTCAGATTGTGATGTTATGGAAGCCCAAGGGTTCCTTTGTTCTGGGTCCCTCCTTGGAAGTACCAGCTCAAGCTTACTTTTTTTATCTGTGTATTGCACCATGTTTAAATTGTTTGAAGGATCTGGATGCCTGAGACTGCAATGGGAAATCTGATGTTGAGCAGGTGAGGAAACCTGGTGTGACTGTGAGAGAAGGAGCTGTGAAGGGGCCTTGGTCCCAGCTCAGGTGGTGTGAAGGTGACTGTGCCAGAGGGCTCCTGGAAGGTAAGATAGAAAGTTTCTTTAAAAGTTTTATCTTCACCCATAAATAATTTCTTTTCTAAGCTGTTTTTCACCTGTTTTTGCATTCCTTTCCAATGAAAAGGTGCTTACATTTAGGTAGAGTGCCACAAAGAAGAACCCATTCTAGAGCCAAGACAACTTATAAAGGTAAGAAGTGACCAAGGACTCTGAGGTTTAAACTGTTTGCTACCATCTTAAAAAATTCTCCAATTTTCCCTGTAAAAAGAAAAGTAAAGCAATTGTCTCCATCTTTTATCCCTGAAAACTGTCAGATATATGTCAATAGAAAAAAGCAGAGTTTTCTTAGGCCTCTAATATTTTAATAGTATAAAGCAGAGGATGATCATATTTACAGGAAATGCTTTTTTAGTAATTTTTCTCCCTAATACTTTTCAGTTAAAAGCATCTATTCTGCTCATAGACTAATCTCAATGTTCAGGTATGAAGTGATACAAATAGGAACAGTTTTATTTTTATTCTAATTCCTGTGTGGTCCTTTTAAGAAACTGAACCTTCTGGGAAGGATGTTGAGACATTTCCTTTCTTCACAACTGGACAATTTTCTTGAGAGTTTTCTCCCAAAAAATCTCAGCATCAGGTGGCCTTGCAGGCCTTGTTATTCTGAATACCATGAGGTAGAGCTGTACATTGAAATCTCCTCTATTATTAGGTGAGAAGGCTGCGCCCCTTTCCCTGACTTTAGATGTTGTACATTTAGATGTTGTGTACATTTAGATTGTATTGTTTATTAATTAATAATTAGACATATTGTTATAGATGACTTTATGAAGCCATGAAAACAGTTTTGGCAAAGCAATACGTTCATCCATGGCCATCTGCCTTAGCAACAAAGTCTGAAATCACATTTCTTCTCTTTTTGAAGTCACATTGGGAGATTTTTCAGGTATTAGAACTGCACTTTCAGACCTCTCTGTGCTCTCATTTAAGGTGTCTTTAGGATTATCTCTTCTTGTGAAATCCTGACTGCTGACAACAGGTACATTTAACTGGAAAAAAAATTTCATCTGCTTCAGGAATAAATCCCATATTTTTTCAAAAGAAATCTTTCTCTGAGCCTATCAATCAGCAAGTCATGTAGGAAAGAATTGAGACAATGAATCAAGCAAACATGATGACTTGCTTTGTGCTGGAATACTGATGTTTAATATTAAATATGTAATGACATAAGGGAAAAATATTTGTTTGGTCTGGTTTATACACATGTAACCAGAATCTCTGTCAGAAAGAGAAGTTAGCTACATATTGTTTTATAGTAACACTGAGATATAGAATATGTATATGTCTTTTGGAAATATCTTGAAAAGCAGAGGAATTGTGGGGAAGTGAGAAACAAGCCTTGTATTTCTTCCTTCCAATGCTAAGCTCAGAAGATATCACAGCAAGGAATTGTAGACAGCCAGTGCACTTCATTTAAAGCAGTTAATACAATCTGTTCCCCCTGCCTCAGCTTTGTGAGGTTTCATGATGGGGGAGGGAGTGGTCTGTCATAAAGTTAAAAGAAAGAATAGGATCACCAGGAGTTTATAGGAACTTCAATTTCAGAAAATTATCTAAAAAAAACTTTCTTACATAATATAGTTTTTACTGATATTTCTGTTTCCTTCATATTCTAGGAGAGCATTTTGTTTCTCACTGGCTTACACACTGGTCTGAAAAGAAGACAGAAGGCCTAAAGACCACCAGAATATTTCTTCTTTTAAAGAAAATCAGTTGTTCTGGAGTACCAAACATGTGCATAAGACAAAGTGGATCACCAATTTCTATCTCAGAAAAAAAATGTGCATGTGTGCATCAGTACAGTGATATTACATCTAATAGAAACATATAGAACAGAGCTGATTAATTTGTGGATTAAACAGAATAGTTTCATTTTGCTTAGGTTTATGTCTTAGAGAGAATCGAAAATGGAAAAATAAAAAGTATCCTAAACAATAAGTAACCTAAAACTTTTTGTTTCTGACAATATTTTGCCACTAAAATATGTGGATTGCAGTCATTTGACATCTCTAATGACTCATGACCATGTCCAGTGGACTACAGCCATGCTAACCCAATGTACCCTCTATCCAAGAACAGGATATCTGAAAATAACACATTCTTGAGTTTGAGCGAGGGTACCTGAGTTCCAGTGGTGGAGAATTAGACTGAGCATGACTCTATGGTGTTTTCAAAGCACAATTTTAAGCCTTTGTGGCCCACATCTGGAGTCAAAAATAGTTCTGTACAGAATCTTATATGTTGCAGATAAAATCAACTCTGACTTTCCTTGACTTTGTCTCCTTTAACCATTGTGAGAAATGGAATGGACGCATACTTAAAAATCAATTAGCTCATGTGGGCGAGGTATGGGAAACACAAAAAAAAGCTCTGTGACTAGATGTCACCATCTGAATTAAATTGCTTAGAAAAAAAATGGGCATTTCATCACTGGATTTTTTGGTTTGTCTGGTTTTTTTTAGGAAAGAGTTAGTTAAAGTACCTCACCCGTTTAGAGAAGGAATGAGGTTAAGGAAGCTATTTTTTATTCATCTTGGTTGTGAACTGTGAGCATTTTTCTGAAACTCAGTGACCCTAGAACCTGACTAATTCCCAAGATTCAGACCTTTGAGAAGTCCTCCCTTCCTTTGTCCACAGAAGAATTTTTTTTTTTGCCTGTATCGTGTGATAGACATTGTATATAGCAGAGTGACAGATGTATGGATGATATTCCCAATGTGCTACTAAACGATGACTCTACTACACATAAGGGATCAGTAGACTCTGGCTGCACAGCTGGCCAAGCAGTAGCAGAAAACTTCCAATTGAGGAAGCAAGAGAAGTGACAGAACCAGAGGTAAGCCTGGTTTTTAATCAGAGGTAAGCAGCAGAGCCCTGTGATATAATATCCTACAAGGAAGGTATCTAAGTTGCCAAAGTCATAACTGAATCTTCTATTATCTTGACATCTTGGGTGCAATAATTTTTATTTTTATTAACTGAGAGAATAATTATAGAATCATGTTAGAACACATATCTAGTACAAGAACCTTCAGTATCTTTGCTTCTTTTTCTTATATATAGGGTTACTTGTGCCTACAATTCTGGATAAGTGTCAGTTGTTCCAAGCGGTTTTGGACAGAATGTTAGTGAAATAAGGAGAATAAGTTCACAGATAAGCAACTCACAATTCAACTTCTACTGAATGTTTTGGAGGAGATTTTTAGAAAAAATTGTTGTTGTTGTTTGGTTCTTTGATGCTTTATTTTTGTATATACTACTATGAAAATTGTGAGGGCTTTTGTTGCTGAAACTACCTTGGTTGTATACAAATACAACCTAGAACATTTATAAAATGTTTATGTTTTCCATATCAAAAACCTCAACTAGGTACTAAATATATTTATACTGGTTGAAATGCATAGAAATTTTATAAAATTATCTAAGATTGAATGTAATAATTTATTTATATATATCTAATATTATTAAGGTTTCCTTTGAATACAACATATGTTTATACCTGTCAATGTCCTCAAAGTCTATTTTATTGTAATAAAAAATGTATTATATTGCAACCTTTTGTCCCATGATTTTATGTCTTATTTTATAAGAATATTAAAAAAAAATAAGCTTCTTTCTTTATGTTATCTAAAGACTCATCAGATAATGTTTGTTATAAGGCAAATTCCTCTTAAGGCAATGTAATGCAGAAGTGCCAATGCCATTGGTGAAGTGGATTTAACTCCATAAAACTTGGGAGACACAAGACTTCAGGAATGATCTCATAGGAGCTGCTACAGACTGAATTTGAATATTTTTAAACCCTAAAGCAATGCTATCATATACTTGGAGGGAAAACTTTATTTCTGCAGACTTCTTTACTTAATTATTTTAATGAGTGCATAGATAGAAAGATACAAATTTCAAAGGGAAAAGAGAAAGTTGGCAAAAAGAAAAATTCCCTCATTTTAAAATACAAATATACCAGCTTTTGGCAATATGTTTCTGCCATGTTGAAGTTTTTTTAATTACATATGGATTTATGGAGATCAGGGAGTTCACACAATAAAGGTGATCCTTTAGATTGCTTAAGAATCATAGAATGGAATTGTTTAATGTTGATTTTATTACTTAGGCTGGAGAATGAGCTTTATATCTTGGCTTCTGCTTGTTTTGTACTTATCACCATCTCTTACAAAAATACATTGTTCTGACCAGCACTCACCTGAACGATGTGTAGGTTCCTTGCTCATGACACACTGCATTTAATTCAAAGCATAAACTTCTTTTTGTAGAAAAGATTAAACACACATACAGTGCCATATATTTGTATTACATTCAGAATAATGTAAACATAATGTTTAGTGGATTTTACTATTAGTTCTCTTTAAATAGAATACTTAAAATAGACATGGTTTTATTCTTGATATCAAAATGCAGGTAAATAATGCTCAAAACTATTTTGAATCCCACTGATCATTGGCTCCAGTGAGCGAGATGGCAGTATTTAGTTGTCAGTTGCTACACAAAAACAAAAATTAAAAAAGCCCTAAACCTCAAATGTTTGAATATTTTTTATTTTAAAAACTTAAAATTTCATTTTGAAAAAAATGGAGGCATTTCATAGTTTTCACTGCTTGACACATCAAATAATTTTGTTTCTATCTTTTTCCCATCACACAAAATATTATTTGCTCTGTGTCTAGCTTTGAGATGCTGCCAATAACATTGCACTTTACAGCTTTCTCTACTAGGCCAAGACCATGTCAATGGTCGTGTTGATATATGTAAATAAATCAGTCAGTGTATACTATCTGTGGTATAAGGAAAAAGTCTTTAAATAATAATAGTGGATTTTTTTTTTTTTTAAATCAAGCGAGCTTGAGTGGAATATCCCTTTAGATCAGTCTTCATGTTAGTGCAAAAAATTGAAGAGAACATTTATCAGCTTGTAGTCTCTCCAGATATCTCCAGTGCTTAACCATCAAAGGTTAGACTTTCATTTTCCAGGCACCCTCACTGTGGCATCCTCTGGCTTTTATTCATCAGACCTTTGTTAACATTTTCAGGAGTTTTCCTATTTATTTTGACTGAGAGTGGATGCATTATTGAATTATTAAAATGCTGCTCTTTTTTGAAGAGCAAGTTCTTGCTCACTTTAGGTTAACATTACCCCAAGAGCAATAGTGTAAAAGTAATTATTAGGATATTAATTTAACAAGTCCTTGTTTTAAATATAGTCGAGTTCAATTTTGAGAACAAAGCTATAGAAATGGAAAAAAAAAAAAATGGAAAAACCCGTGGGAAAAGACCCACCAACAAATCTCTTATAAACCACAAATAAATCAGTAGTTTTATAAGAGCTAACATTTTATTGTTAGTAATATTTCTATTTAAAATTTTACAGATCAGTATGACTTCATGATGAAGTTTATACTGTTTTCTATATGATACAAAGCCATATCTACAGGTCTGATAGGCTGCAGTTCAGGCACACTGGTTATTTGCAGTAGAAATGGAGAGAAGTATCCGTGGATGAATTTATTCAGGGCTCCATGCTGTGTCTTATACATTAATCATGAAGCATCATGCTTATGCAAATGTGCAGCAGCCTAATTAGGCATACAGAGTAGAACATTTGGAATAATGTTATGAGCTATTGGGCTTCTGAAATATGTTCCTCAGCCAAATTCTCAAAAGCAAAGTAGATCTGAGATGCCTTTCTACTTTTGAAAACAGGTGTACAATTGTCTTCTTAGTGCTTGTTTCATGCCTTCAACTTTAGAATAAAGCTTGATCCCAGTTGGCATGACATTTTCCTTGTCTCTGGAAAGTAGCTGTGGATATTCTGAATCACTGACAAGAAAATAAAGTGTTCATTCAGAGCTCAGACATGCTGAGAATTTTGAGATTCCTACAATACTTTGAGATTTTTTATTGCCTGTTTTGAGCATTCTGTCTTCTGAAAATATTGAGGTTGAATTTTGCACTTCCTTTCTTCTTGCTACCATATGTGATTAATGAAAACATCCCGATTCACATTCTGACAATTTGATAACTTAAATGTAAATACGCAGAATATTAAGCATCCCACTTTAGAATACAAAATTTTATTACACAAACTAATTTATATTCTTATCCCAAAATTACTCTTTAATAAAATTACTAGCGAAAAAAATTCCTAATTCCATGAATGTTTGTTAGGTTTTCTTCAAATTTGTTTAAAAGTTAAGTAGTGATTTATTTACTGTTTGGCAGCTACTGTAGAGAAAAAAAAAATAAATACTTACAAACCAAGTCTCTAGTGTTATGGTAAACACAGCACAGCACTAAACAATCCTAAAATAATAATACCTTTCACAAAATAAGCGAATCTTGTTTTCTGGGATTTTAGCATTTGATCTATACATTATTCATTTGTTCATAGGTTAGTATATAAATCAAATTCCATCCATACCTAATGACAAAGACACCGTACTGCCTGCAACAATAATTATGCCTGACAAAAAAAGCAAATTCTGAAGACTGCCATAGCAAGAGGAAATGATGACCTTTAAACTAAGGTGCCAATATACTTAGAAATATCTGAAGATGTTCCCTGCTGTGATGTCTCATCACGCATGGAGATTCTATAGAAATGAGGGTTCCGGAGGCAACAGAGCATCAAATGGAAATCAAACTGTAAAAATTTCAGGTGGTAAGCAAAAGAATTGTCCTTATTAAAAGATATGAAAAAGAGAGAGAGTACGAGAGTGTTTAAATTGCAGAGGACACGTCATCATCTGAATTGCACAGCACAGGATGACAAGGAGGCAGATATCCTTCCTGTCCAGCAGAGGATTATTGGAGCCCCTAATAAGGAAAAGTATTATGTATTTTGTTGTATTTTATGACCATATAAATACAGGATTACTTTCCTGAATAATCCTCTATTCTGGAAAACAAAAAGAAAATTATAAGAAATTAACAATTTATATTTATTGCTATTAATTATTAGTATAAGCACTTTAGAGAACGCCACAGCTTCATATCCCAAGTACCTTCTGGATATCAAACTGAGAGAATGCAGACCTTGAAAAGCTAAGCAGTCTTTCTCTATCCTATCAAAATTAGTAAAAGAGAAAGGGTGAAATTTCAGAATTTGGAAGTCTATGGAACAATTTCTATAGATTTTATTCTTTAACTTAAATATTTATTGAGCTAAATTTATTAAAATTTTAATTTTGATTTGGATGGTTTCAGCTTTTTTTTTTTTCATAAAAAGCATTTGCAATCATTAGGAAAGGGAACTAAAAGTTAATTCTGAGGTGACGCAAACACCTTTTCTTGTACATGAACATCAAGTTTTCCAGTAATATTTTTTTAGGTATGTCTAAAATGAAAAAAGCTAAAACAGCAAACAAAGAAGTCCTGTACTTGAAAAAAACCCATATTCTATTTTATTTTGAAACCTTTGTCAGCATTTTTCAAACATTTGTCAACATTTCAAATAGTTACCTATATAAATGTATCAAACATCCAGCCTTTCTGTTTGTTTCTTTTATATGTCATACACTCAACATCTCCAGAAGATTGAAATTTAGAAATTTAAGAAATTTAAATTAAAGAAACACTGAAATCAGGGCACCCCCAAGAGCACAAACTCTCTCTCTCTAGGATTTCACTTAGAGTCTGTGTGTTTGATTTGGGAAAAAAATTGAGGGAAAAAAAGTGAAAAAAAAGTTGAATCTCAGGAAAGTGTTCTATGCATTAAAGATTAGCACAGAGAGATATATTTTTCCAGAACATTTTTTAAATAAGAGAAAAAATAGTGCTGCTATGGCTGCTGACTTGAAAGAAATTGCAGAAGAGGGAACATATGCAGTGTCTGCAGAGAGTAAAACTGAGATGTAACTTTTAAAAGGTCTTGTACAAGTATCCACCAGTTCCTTCAGGAAATCTTAAAAAAAAACATGAAAAAAATTTATTCTTATTTTTGCCCTTTTTCAGTTTTTACTCCCAGTTTCATTAAAAAAAAAAAAAAAAAAAAAAAAAAAAAAAAAAAAAAAAAAAAAAAAAATCATTCTTAGACAAGTGACTATGGCCTATGGCAAACAGCAGTACTCCTTTTGGAAGAAAATCCTACTCATTTTTTTTTGAATGCCATCATTAGGCACCATTGTTTCTATACATGGTTGTCAATAGCACCCAGACCTGAACACATTTAATGCTTCTAGTGCTTCAAACCAGTCTGAAATCTGTTTTCCCATTTACATCTAGTACAATCAGTATCTTCTCCTCTGACCATTACTACAGTGCCCAAAATGTGTCACTTCACATTTTGCCATTTTTAGTTTTCAGTGTAAAAAATGTTCCCTGGTTTCCTCTGAGTGCTGTCAGTGAGTGTCAGTCAGGAGCCCTGGCTCTTGGTTCAGGTCTAGATGTGATGAGAGATGAACTTCCTGTAAAGCCAGAGGGAACAATTTACAATGACATCTCTTAAATTTCAGCTCTGGGCTGCCTGGAGCAGGGTGATCTTTCAGGAACAAGTAATGAGACAAAAAGGTGAGTTCCACAAAGACAATTATCACCTGCAGATTAGCAGAGTAATGTCTTAAATTTTCATTGTTTGAAGTAAATCATACTTTCCTCTTGACTTTGGAAAGAGAGAATTGTTGAAATTCTCCTTAATTACTCTTAGCAGCTCTAAAAATAAAACTAAATTTTAATTGAAAAACTAAAACAGTGCAGTAAAACATAAAGGCTATGTTTTTAAACGCCCTTAATACTATGGTCAGTCTTGTGCCTTCAAAACACAGAAAAAGGATATTCTGAACTCACAGACCTGTCAATTATCTAATAAAGTGAAATTGAGATTAAAATCCTATAACTTAAATAATAAGATAAAAGTACTCATTAAATCACTTGGCTTTCTTGGGCAACATTATTTTAACAGAAAATAATTGAAAATATATTACAAATGTCTATTTGCTCCCTCAGAAATTCTCTGAAAAATACAGTAGCCTTTTTGCACAGGCATAATCATTACAAAATTTTATAAATTTGGGGTTGTGAAAAAGGCAAGAATATTTAAAACAAATATCTCTTTTGAATCAATCAAATGTACTTTATTTAACCATTAATCTGAAAAAGCCTCAATTCCCTCCCATCTTAGAAAAATAAATTTCAAAGCATAAACACCATTTCAAAATGGAGAATGTCAGCAGTAGGACTTTTGCAAGAAGGTTTAGTGCTGCTGTTTGGACTGAGACTATTTTATTTTTACCTTATAAGGAGGCATGTTCCTTAATCTTCAGAACAGTTTTTCTGAGATCTACTTCCCTTCCAGCCCTTGCCTCCACGTTGGGAAGATTTCTTTGGCTTCTCTGACTTGAAACTGGACTGCAACACATTCCACTAAGCTGACTTGCATTTTGTCTGATACATGGACTTCAATTTTCACAAGAAGCATATGCATCCATCAGTAAGGGTATCTAAACTCTGTCTCCTGACACCAAAGGAATCCTTTGCTGACTGGAGACAGGATCAAAATTCTCAAAACAATGGCACCTTGGAAATGTGATGTTATGAGTGTCAAAACACGTTCTCCTGAAATGTGTGGCAGACTCCAATTCATCTCCATGTCCTCTAAAATTACTTTTGCTTTCTCTCTGCCTTCTTCAAAAAATACAAGGTTTAAAGTTGGTCATAGTCTTATTATCTCTTTGGAAGTGGTGTTTTCTCAATTGTCCTCTTTGATATCTGAGGCTCTAAGACATTTTAAACAGTGAAATTGAATGCCTGAATAGCAAGAAAGACTTTTCAAAAAGTTTGGGCATATATGACAGATATCTCAGGTTTGTCTCCATATATCTCTTGAAAGGAAGTTTGTGAACTATATGGACTATAAATTTTTGGGACTTCTGAGCACATAAAGTTTGGTTGTGATGTAGATATTTCATCTAATTCCCTCTTTGTCTTAATCTGCAATCTGCATCAGCTAATTCTTCGGTATTTCCTTTACCTTTTCAAAGACAGTGAAGGAATCAGTCCTCCTCAAACTAGTGAAATTTAGAAAACTTGTAAAGGAAGAAACAAACACCATAAATTGTTTAAATGACTTTACAGAAAAGTGAAGATCTTTGTATTCAGGGAAGCAATGTAGCTTTTTAAAGCAGAAATTTCATTAATAGCACGTTGTAGGAAAATATAATTCTCCTTTTAATCTCTATAAATATATTTACCAACCTTCTAAAAACATCAAAAATGGTAGAGCTAAGCCATCTGACAAGGTGAGAAAGTGAAACCTTTAATTTTCTCGTGTCTACACATTGCTTGTTAAGAATAAATGCCTGTGAAGTCCACTTTATAAATATAATCAAACTATTTGTGTAACAGTGAATAGAGCTGACATTTTAATTTATTTAGAGTATCATGTACAATACTTGTTCATTCGTGACTAATATCTAAAATCTTGATATGCCACATTGGACGGGGCTTTGAGAGACCTGGTCTAGTGGAAGGTGTCCCCATCCAGAGCAGAGGATTTGGAACTAGATGATCTTTAAGGTCTCTTTTAATATAAATCATCCTATGATTCTATACTTTTGAAACATATTAGTTGAACTTTTACAAGACTCTGCCTGAGTGACTTTTGCAGAAATCAGTTACTAAGAGTGCTCTTACTGCTCTCATAGATTACTGTCCTTGGGAGTTTCTCTGTGTGTGAATATATATAGTTGTCAACTACCTAAACTAGGAATTACACATAATGTCAGAAGCCTTGCTGCAGTCCAGGTAAACAGCATCCAGTGCTCTCCCCTCATCTGTTCAGCCATCAGTGGTCACATTCCAAAATGCAATCAGGTTATCAAGCCTGATTTTCCTTTGGTGAATCCATGTTGATTCTATTTGATCAATATGTTTTCTGCATGTTTAGAGATAGTCTCCAGGAGAGCTGTTCCATCACCTTTACAGGCTGATAGGCCTTTAGTTCCCGAGGTTCTCCTTCTTGCCTTTTCTGAAGACTGGAGTGACATTTGTTTTCTTCCAGCCCTCAGGCACCTCTCCTGACTACCATGACCTTTCAAAGATGATTGAGAGTGAGCTAGAAAGGATGTGCGCCAATTGCCTCCATACCCAGTGGACACTGATTCCTTGGATATAATTTGCATTATGCCAAGCTTTATCTATATTAATAGAGAATATCATAACCCAGGACATGGAATTAACTTCATATCATAATAATTTCATAAATTATTTATGTGACTGAAGAAAAATTTCTTTTTGCTGCAGAGTCCAGGAGGAAAAGGACAAGGATGAGGGTGCTGGCCAAAACGTGACTTGGATCATCTATGGAAAACTAGTGGCAAGGTTTAGTGATTTATTTCTCAAGAGGCCCTAGACAATAAGTGTGTTTAGGAGGGAAAGAGTGACAGTCGTTGGTTCAGAACACAGTCTGTTTTTCTTTCAAGAAATCAGTCCCTCTTTCAAACAGTTTCTCAACACCAAATCCATCAGTGCCCTTTACTCTTGTGAGTATCTCTCAGCTGTAAAGAAAGTTACTGTAGCGGGACAGCCAGCTGTCTAGGATTACAAATTACAGCAGAGATCCCCCACAATAGACAGGTCACTCATCATAGCCTCTGACACTGTTGTTTCTGAGAGGTCACTCTGTTTCTCTCTAGTGGCAAATGATTGTAACAATGGATGCATCCTTTTATGCCTGCCTCACTGCGTTGACATTTCTGGTTTTGGATATATTTTATGCAGTTCCTTACATTGTTCCTGAGAATGTCAGCCTCTTTTTTCTATTTGAAAATATTTGTATTCATATCTTACTCAAATAGGATTGTTGACTGTAACTTTGTTACTTTATTTTGCTTTTTTATAGCCAAGCCTTAAAGAGTTAAGTCAAATGATTCTTGTATGTGGCCAGAGTTTTCTCTTTTATTTAGGTTACCTTGTCTCTTATCATCTTACTATCTTCTGTTGGTGGAGGGAGAAAACCAAAGCTATGAAACCTTAGTAAAAATGTTAGTCATAAAAAGAATACACTTTCACATCAAGATCAACATGGCTGCTAAAATAGCACAAGGATTCCTCACCTCTCCTGACTACTGTCTGTCTGTCATTAAAATATTCCTGTCTGAAGTTTCATAGAAAATAAATTCAAAAATTAACAGTAAACAATATCTGACGCCATTCATAAAACATATGTAAAATAGGATTTAGTGTTTACCTTTTCTTTGCATGCATAATATCCAACCTTTGGTTTAAATTTATTTTACAACGGCATTGATACCAAGCATGGGAATTAAACACAAGCATATTTTCATAATCAAGATATATTTGGAAGAATTAGCAACATTCTTTTATAAGCATATTTCTATAGGTGCTCTACATTTTAAAGTACTTATTTTGATAACAGGAGCAGTGCAAAATCTTCCTGTGATCATTCAGAACTGCAACTTGCAAAGTCCCTGATAGCCACTGCATTTTGCAAATGTCCTTTGCAATTACAATGTTATCTGTGTGCATAGTGCATCTGAACCGTTATCACAACTACCTCTCCGTTTTCTAGAATGCCCATTAAATCAGAAGTGTTCCACAGTTCTTCAGTTGTTACTAAGATGTTGGTTTGGGTTTTTTTCCTCATAGTGCTAAATTAGTTGACTCTTAAAATATTGATTTAAGCCCTTAGGGTTGCACACTGATCTAAGACACGCTTGTTGAAAACTGAATTATAGATAAGTTTTCCCCCATGCTGGAAGAGAATAACTGAGATGTTCAAAGAGAAAATGGTGACCTATACATTTTAAAATGGAAAAATTTACTTATTTTAATTTAATTATTCCTAGAGTTGCATAACAATTAAAGCACTCTGAGTTGGACAAAAGTTAGCAACAAAAATATTCGAGCAGGCTGTTCACTAAAGAATTCAAAATTACCTTTTATGAAAATTTTCTTATAACTGGGGATAGTGACCATGGCTCAAATCAGAAAACATACCATGTATTTTACAAAACTAAACTGCCAGTCATGTTAAAAGAATTTTGTCATTTTAAATTTTCAGTTATTATAATTAATTTGAAAAATACAAATAGGAAAATCTAAGAGAATGTAGAAATGGAATATTGTTAACATTCTAATAATACTAAGTGTTTTGTTCATTTACAATGTATTTGAATATAGTAAGAATATTTACTAATGTTTTCCTAGCAATATTCAAAACCAAAAGATAATCTGTTCAAGGTAAAAAACTTACAGTCAAAAATTATTGTACAGGTAAGTGGATAACATCAACATTACACATAATTCATCACAACTAGATGTAATTTCCTTGTGTAACAAAAAGGACTGACATACTGCACTTCTTGTGTATCTGTTGAATTTATTCGGTATTAGAGGCACAGAATTACTTAAAGTGATACAAAGTGAAGAATTTCATTCTTTGATGACAAAATACTGTTAAAGATAAGGAACATGGAAAGGAAAGCCACATAGGAAATGAAATATGTGTATGAAGAAAGAAAGATCCCCTGTTTCCTGAAAGAAATTACCAGATATGCAAGGACAAGATGTCATATTGATTTTTGATCTATGAATTAGAATTTCAATTCATCTGAGATTGTCACAGATTTATAATAGCAGTTCCTCAGCTCGTGTTAGCTCTATGTCAGAATTCTAACTATGAAGTAATTTATTTTGCATTTTGTAAAAAGTCCCCAAACTGTGATTCTTTGGAGAGGTTTTACGTCAGGTTGCAAACTCTGAAAATTAGATTGCATTGAGATAATCACTGAATAAGAAGGAATACGTAATTGAGATACATTTCTTTTTTATGTTTCCTTCTAGGCCAGATTTGCTGTATATTTTTCATATCATTGAACCATAGTTCTTGAAGGGTAGAAGAATAAAGGTGGTTGTTTTTGTGCAAGAAAATATGTACTGGCGGGGATATCTGGAATCTTGTCCTTTTTTTTTTTTTTACTTTAATCTAAAGTTTAAGATATGAATAAATCTACTGCAATATGAACAATTCCTGCAGGAGAGGCAGAGAAGAGGGAGGTTCTGTCACTCTTAACTTTTTTATGACCTCCAGGTTAAGACTACCAATATGTTAATTTTAATGCAGTTAATACACCACACTCATATATATATATATATATATATATATATATATTAGTAGAGATTATGAGCAACAAAGATAAATATTAACTGACTAGGACATATGGGAGCTGGCGGTATAGCCAGCAGCAGTCTGAGGATCATTAAGAGGGTCTGCAGAGCCCCAGGAGAAGTGGTAAAGGGCTCAAGCAGTTATTTCATCAGTCCTTCAGGCCAAAGAGGTGGAGCATGGGAGGGACTCTCCTTCAAGAACTTTAGTAATAGGATGGGGAGTAATGTCCTTAGAAATTGAAAGCAGAGAAATTTAGGCTTACATTAGAAAGAAATTCTTTATTGTGAGTCTGGTGAGATACTGGAACAGTTTGCCCAGGAAGATTGTGGTTGCTCCAAACCTGTCAGTGTCCAACGTTGAAGAAGGCCTTGAGTGACCTGGCCTAGAGGGAGATCCCCCTGCCCATGGCTGGAGAGGTTGGGACTAGATCTTTAAGGTCCCTTCCAACCTTTAAATTTCTATGGCTCCATAAATAGATATGCAAATATGTGCAAACGGAAAATAATCTTGAATTTCTTGGGAAAGAAATGTGTGAAGCAATGACACTGGATAGCCCTCACACATAAATTATTTTTGCACCTTGTAACAATCCTTGTGTTTCATCCCATATAAGAGGTAATGCTAAAGCAAACTATTAAGTCATGGCAAAGAAAGTACAGAGACGTCTTAGCACAAAGACCAATTATCTATGCAGAGGATAAGCTATCCTCAGAAGGACCATGCTGTCATACCTATATATTTTCTGGGACCCAACGTTGA
Organism: Polioptila caerulea; assembly: GCA_013397295.1. Taxonomy (NCBI): domain Eukaryota; kingdom Metazoa; phylum Chordata; class Aves; order Passeriformes; family Certhiidae; genus Polioptila; species Polioptila caerulea. The sequence goes on along the minus strand of VYXF01008933.1, from coordinate 19,921 downwards.
CCAAGTAGTTTAGAGGGAAATGAGAATATATATTTTTATTATCCAATGTAGATATTAATTATCCTGTTGCATTTGCACATATTCCACTATGTGCAAAACTTTCAAACATTTCAAACACCACAATGCAAACATAAAAGGATTAATGCAAGGTTTTGCAAGAAAAGACTTAAAAGAAAACATGTGGAAATATGAAGACTATTATGTACACATACATCATGGTGAACTTTAGCAAACAGGCTTTTCTTCCTGCAAGCATAAAAAAAAAAAGAAAAAAGAAATTAACTTACAGGTAGCTGGGCAATAATATCTTTATCCTGTGACTGTCATGACAAGGACAGCATTTTGGATTTATGCATTTTTCCACGGATCTTTGATCACAGATTCATACTTCTGCTCATAGTTTTAGGTAAAGCAACAGTGTTATTTAACTAACTTGCTATATCATGTGTTGGCTGTCTGGTCTAGAAATTAATGAGTGCTTCTTAAAGGGAAATGCTCACCGACAGATCTGATAGACTATTTTTTAAATCCATTTTAATAAATCAGAAAAAGGATCCAGTGACTGTATGTGTTTTATCTATACAAAAAAAGCTCATAAACTTTTCTCATATATATTGGATTTATTATATTTCTCCAAAGCAATTTGAAAAGCACTGAATTATACTCCCTTTCAGGTTCCAAAGGAACTTTAGTAATAAAAGGAGAAAGTTGTTTCTGAAATTCATTTTCTTATAGATTTATAGGAAAACTAAAAATTGCTTTGATGTCTTTTGCATTCCCTTGCCAATTTAAAAAAAAAAAAAAAAGAAGAAGAAAAAAAAGATAAAAGAACTTCTATTAAATTTAACAACACTCCTCTCCTCTCCCCCCACTTCAAACCTCATTTATCTTTTATGAGCCCTGGGCATCTTGCCATAATAAAACTCTGCATAATACTAGAGTTCTATAATAATTTTGTGGTTTTTCACTTTTTTTTATTCTGACTACTCACTGTGGCACTGACCCTGCCATTTAAGAATTTGGCTTGAATGGGCCAAAACCTTAAATACTGTGGTTCAATATTCAAAGAACTGAATTTGGGCAATTAAGGTATGAAATTTTCAGAGGGACTGTAGGCTCCACTTGCTGCTAACAGCATTCCTTGCAGCTTAGCATTGCCTAAAAGTAGTCACTGGGATATACTTTTTTTCAGGAGTTGTGGGAAGAAGACAAAATATTAACATATATTAGAAAATGTATAAACATGCTGCACAATCTTGAATTTAATTGATTTTTTTTTCCTTATTGAGTCATTGAGTCATTTTCTGGAACAAAATTATTAACTTCTAGTGAATCAAAAAACTTCTGATTATATCTCAATGAATCTTATTTTTTTCAGTTTTCTGAAAATACAGACCTTTTTTACCACCTAATCTTATTTTCTGTTCATTTAAAAGCATTCTATTGTCTTTGAAAAGTAGATCCAATGAAGACAGTGGAAAAACTATTGTTGATTTTGATTTAGTTGAAGCAATATATTAAAGGGAGATTTAGGCATCTATAATGAAAAGACCTGCATTAGCGTATCTGTTCAGACCTCTTTTAAAAAAATTGGAGAAAAAACCAACCATTTGGAGTGAATGATTCTAATGTAAAGAAGGAAATTATTTTCAGTGAACATTTCCCTGAAATTGCACATGTTTTTCCTTGCGACTATACCTGGAGTTAGGTTTCTATACCTACACCATGATGTTTAATCTTAGATGTCAAAAAATCCTCCCATATTGCCAGCTTCTCTTGAACACAAATGAGAGATTTTTTTTCAGTCATTTCAACTGAATCATGGCATAACCTGTTAAAACATTTGTAAGCAACAAAAAAAATCTCTATTTTAGTCTAAAATGTAAATGTAGGTTATAACTACATGCATACTGCTCAAAAGCCATTCCTTTGCTCAAAGGCAAAGGAAGCAAGAGAAACATCTGAAGGACATTGAGGATATTGTTATGAGAATTTTGAACTTTAAATGTGACCAATAACCCAATACTGAACTCCTGCATTCATCAACTGAAGTTATGCCGTAGAGTTGGAAAATATGAATAAAATCCCAGTATAATACAGGAGGAAAACTGATCAAAATTTCTCTTGGATATGTCATATTTACAGTTTGAAGGTACAATACAGACTGTGGCCAGAAGGGTGAGCCTCCATTACCTACTTCCTATTGAACAGGTAGATTGAGGAAAAACGCTAAATTGGAGATTGCAAACAGAGTAGAGTTTGGTGCTTAAGATCAGAGAGGTGGAGAAGATATAAGGGAACAAGGCTTTAGAAGGGAGTCATATCTGTGTAGACTTCTTAAAAACATCACTCTCTGAAGAAATTACCTTCTTCCTCTAATCTTTGAGTCTTGGTTTTCTGAGTCAGCCCACCATTAAACACAATGAATGTGTTAATAAATGTCATGCAACTCAATTCCAATATTGACAGAAAGTGTACCTAGGAATTCTAAGGCATTTGTGTAATACAAGGTATTTTTGAAACTTCTTCAGCATTTTATTTCCAGAGTTCCTAAACTCTCTGTTTTGAAACTGTGGAAGCAAAACCAATTAATCACAGGTTGCAATGTAACATGTAATTAAAAAGAAGTGAGATTTGATATCAGTCTTATTTTCTCTGTCTAAGATAGTTGTAAGTGTAACAGGTGCCCATCACTGAAAATATGACTTTTTTATTATAAATTATAAAAGAGACATGTCATTAATGAGTTTCTGGCCTTTTTTCTTAGTAGGAAAGTCAAATAATTCATTTTTCAACTATAGGAAATCAAATGTCTGAAAAAAAAAAAGAAATTTGAGGCCAGGTTCCCAGCCAAGTCTGTCAAAATGAGATGTTGGTGATTTCCAGAAAGAGGAAAGTTTCAAGACATCAGCCTGTGAATTGGAACTACTAAAACCCTCAGGTTTTTGCTTTGGTTTGGTGAGGGGTTTCTTTGTTTGCTTGTTTGTTTGCATATCAGTCCGGTGGAATTTATTGGTGTTTTAGGAGCTTAGCATGGCTTATATCTGCATTGTAAAGTTGTCAAGTCACTTTGACATTTTTCATGCTGGGGAAATTCTTTCTGCCAGAGGGCTGCCTTTAAGATTACATGCTCTCTTGTGTGGATAGAAAATTTTTTCTGGACAGCAAGTGTGTCAAGGTAGAATAGTTAGAAAAAGCTTCAAGAGTAAATGAAGGCTAGCATTTGTCTTCACTACTGAGGAACATGTAAGTTTGATAGACAGTGGTTAGATTTACTGCAGGAAAAGAAGGGATAGGGAAAATATCAGCTTTAGGATGTTTGGAGTATTTTCTATCCAAGACTACATACTGCAGTTTCTCAGTAAAATGATGTCATTCAAGGCTGAGATGTTTATTCAGTTGTGGCATAAGTCCATGACTTTGAGTGGTCCCACAGAGAGGGTAGGCCTTTCAAACCCAAACTGAAAAATTTGAAGCCTGAATTCTGAACAGAAAAAGATTTGTGTGTTTTGGTTTTCATCTACTTCATACGAGAAAGAATACCAAGCCAAACCAAACAGCATTTTCCTTTTTCTCTTCCTTTTTGTTTTCCTTTTCCTTTTCCCTATTTCCAATTCCATGTGTCCTATTCTCTATTTTCTTTTCCCTTTTCCATTTCCCCTTTCCCATTCCTCGTCCTTTTCCTTTATGTGCTTATATTGAAAGCATCTTTTTAAATATCAAGTTAAGAGCACACAAGAAAGTACTTGGATTATTTTATCAATTGTTTTTGAGTTTTTCTAGTTTTTAGGCAACATTCTTCATTTTATTCTCACTATGAGATTGTTTTTTTAATTTTCAGAATTGACATTAAGTTATTCATTTTCTGTGAAAATTACATAATGGTCATGAGGCTTCCAAATACACATTTTCCAAATTATTTTCCATATAATGATTAAAACAAACAAAATATTCCAAATCCTGTGTATCATTTATAATTTGAAAGTTACCACTGCCTTTCTGTGACTACTGAGTTGATTTCTCCAGTATGTAGAATGCAATAAGATTTTGATTTTGTTCCTTTGCAGTGGGGTTCATAGAGTTGAGAAGGCTGGAAATATATTCTTGATTACGACATTTCAGTTTGCAGCAAGAAAATTCTGATATAAAAATCAAAAATCAGTGCAAAAAGAGATCTATAAGATGACACTTTTACACTGAGGCGTCACAGTCTGTAGTAAACTGTACTTCCTGCCATGATCTGTAAGTCACTTACAACAGCTTGGATCCATTTAGGAGAGTGTTAAATGTGGTCTTATACACATCATATCTTAGTTTGTCCTTAAAAAATAATGAGAAATATAACAGCCCTCAAAACACTAGGGTTAATTCATGAGGTAGATTATCCTTTTTCTATAAACAAGAATAAAAAGGATGTGAATAAGCTTTAAATTACCTGAGGCAGAAGCGGATATTTCCATATGCATATATTTCCTCCTAATAACTTTCTCCTTCATATTAATCCAGCAGCTGGAATAAAACTTATTAGAACAAACTGTGGTCTCCCAGGAACCTTCGTGTTCTCAAGCCAGTGGATTAATGTTACATAAATATCTTGATATTCTAATTTAGTGGGTTTCTCCATGTCAGTTTTCCATACATATCATCTCTGGTCTCGACTCCCTTCAGGCTAAGCCCATTAATATAAGCTGTATCTGGTTGTTGCTTGGATCCATTTCCATGCTCTGTATCTTTGTGCTATATCAATGCAAAGAAAATTAGGCAAGATACAGCACGTATATTCCCAAAAGATATACAAGCAAAATGAACAAACCTAACTTTCCAGCCTTACTGTAGTACTGCTAACATGAGCCACTCTGCTGGAGAAAGAATATCCTGCTCTATTAATGCAAACCTGATTAATCCCTTGGTAATCTTTATTTGTTATTTTTCACTCCTGCACTGTGGATATATTTTGCATCCTATACACTTTTGTGCTGTAATCAAGAAGTGCTTCTCAGTTTCTCACTTCATTACTAATCTTATTTTTTAGAACTTCTCTAAATTTGTGTCGGTTTATAAAATGCCTTTAGTTCATTTAGTATTGATTACATTTGTTAGTTAGGAATGATTGCAGTGCAAGATGGTATCTGCTATCTTTTCTGGCCTCTGTTTTTTGATGATGAAGGCTGAGTCAGCCTACAGCCAATGACAGTCATCAGGAACTAAAATATTTGACCATTATTTACATGGGAAAAGTACAAATTAGAGCAGCAAACCCCAGCTCTACTCCTCTGCTCCTGCAGTATAAAATTTAGTCTGCTTTTAGAATAATGACTTTGCTGTGACTCTAACATATTGCTTTCCTCTTCCCTGATACAACTTTTCCTGTCCCAAAATATAAGAAAAACATTGTAGAATCAGGGGAAAAAAAATGTGTTCCACACTCCCAGTGCTTATTTGGTAAATATTTTGTCACCCTTTCTAGAAAATATGATAGATTTACTGCCTATATATTTATGTAAGGAAGGCTATTTTAAGCAGGATGTCTTCTTTTGCATTGCAAGACCTTCTGCCTATGCTGTTACTTCCTCTGCCATTCATATGCCTGAGTAGCATCGCTGTATTTGTTAGCATATGAGTTAAAATAATTAGTAATACTGTGCAAACTACATTCTTAACAGAATTCTTAATTACATAAAAACAATTACAGTTTAACAAAACAGTGAACTTCCAAGCAGCTCCTCCTTAGTCTGCAACTCACAAGCACAATAGAAGTCACCCACCACCCATCAGTGAGCCCTGAGCATCCAAGCTTTCCTTAGGTTAATGACAAAGGAATGATGCAAGCAATCATGCAAGCTGCAATTCTTCCAAAGTGCCAACCTTCCTCTAACTAATATGAGTATTTTAGTGAAACTGCTGCTAGACTCAGGGTTGTGGGCTCAGAAGATAGTCTGTATATCACAGGTTAAGTATGGAATGACAGACAAACTTATGTCGGTGACTGGGCTTTTCGAAATATGTCTGATCTCCAGGATCCCCCTTAAAAAGTTTTTTGTTTGTCTCACTGATCATGTTGCAATTTGCAGTACTTTAGTTTCATGCTAGTGTAAGGACACAGAGGGTATTTTAGCACAGGTAACAAGGCATACATGATCAATTTCTGCAGGTGAGAGAGAACTTCTCTCAAGTCAGTAATTTTTGAATCCATCCATTAATTTAGCACAAAGGTTTTACAGTCCGTGATATTTCCTATAACTTCTATGGAAATAAGAGGCCAGATATGTGAGAGAGGCTTTATTAATGTCTTTACTAAGTGAGAATCCTTGCACAGATGAAATTATAAAAATCAAGCTTCATTGGCTCATGGAACTACTTATTTGAAAATCTGTCTCTGAACCTCATAAGTATCTCCTTACTCTTTGACAGATGTTTAGTGTTCTGCATGAAGATGTATCCTAGAGAAATGGAACAATAACAACATTTTCATTTCAGTTGTTTCAATTTTGATGCTTGTTTTCATTCTCATAAGCAAATGTTTTCCTCTTGTTCTTTCAGAAATTGCTATGGGATAAAATAAAATAAATCTCTAAGAACAAAAAGAAAACAATAAAACCCCTTAAGTGGCTATTTGGTTTTTGTTCAGACTCCTAACAGCTGCTTCATTCTTCTTCACTGGTTCCAGATTTAATAAGGCCATGTAAGACTTTAAGAAAACAGCAATTAAGAAATCCTTTTTTTTTTTTTTTCTTAATTGTTTTTTTTTGGATTCTAATATAAAATCATGTGCTCCAGTTTTCCTTTGACTATAATACATGAATTTCTTACTTATAATTTTTAAACTTATTTTTTAAAGATAGTGAAAGTAACAATCTTTATTCTGGTGAAATACTACACTTTTGTAAACCAAAACTTAAGAGACAGATAAAAATCTGTTTTGATCTGATCATGTGTGTCTCTATGTAAGCAGTATTGAAACATTTGAATAACTGTTGCTATAAAAGTTTTCACATGTTATCTCTTTCTTGAATAGAACTAAATGACACACTCATTTCTTAGTTAAGAACTTTGCATTCATTTTTGGACTTTTCTTGGTTTTTACTTTATTAATTTAGCACTAAGCATGCCATTCGACCCAACTTCTTTCAGTTTTGTATGTCTTATTCTTCCTTGGAGATCACATTGTTCTTAACAAAGTTGATATATTCTGGAGCTACACTTACTGAAGACTATCATAGAATCATATAAGATCCTGAGTTGGAAGGAATATATTAGGATCATCATCAATAAGTATCATGAAATTATCATCAGCAAGTGCTCTTGCTATAGTTGGTTTAATTTGTGTACTGGTAGATAGGGTTAATTTTCTTCACAGTGGGTAGCTTAAGCCCACATTTTACATTTGTGCTGAGAAGAACATTGATAGCTCAGTGATGTTTTCATTCCTGCTGTGCAGGGCTTACACAAAGACCTTTTTACTCCTTGCCCACCCTACCAGCAAGGAGGCTGGGAGTGAAAAAGAAGTGGGGAGGGGGCACACCTGGGACAGCTGACTCCAATTGATGAAAGATGTTTTCTGCACAATGTAGGGTGACAGCATTGAAAGTTCGGGGAAGGAGTAGGAAGGGATGTGTGTTTGGGGTGTGGTGATGTTTGTTTTCCCAAGTCATTGTTAGCCATGTTGAGGCACTACTTTACTGGTAATGGCTGAACACCTGCCTGCCCATGGGAAGTGGTGAATGAATTAACTTTGCTGGCATGCATGGTTTTTGCTTTACCTATTAAACCTTCTTTATCTCAACTAAAGATTATTTTGTATTTTTTCTGCCCCATTCCACTAGGGGAGTGGGCCAGAAGCTCAGACACTTGAATGCATTTGCTGTGCCTTTGTTTTTGTCCTAAGGTAGGTCATGGTCATGTGTGTCACCGTTTCTGGTAAGGTGGGCTGATGTGTCAGGTGTTCACTGAAACAGGAAAATAATCTGTTTTATTTATGGACCTGAGAAGATTTAAAGTCTTGTTTGCTTCTCTAGCAATTGACTTATTTCTGTCCTAATTACAACAGCAATGCTTCAGTATATTATCTGGCACCTGAAAAAGACTTTTGACAGTATCAGTGTCCTACTGCTAAATCTTTAATAGCATTTATAATATCACCTGTCATCAGATAAGGGTTCCAAGGGTAATTTATTTTTACTTCTCCTCTTTGCTCTTTGTTAGAAACTAACAGAAATGAGATACACAGTTACTGAGAAAAACCTGTAGTGCCCCAAAGATATATTCTCAATAGACTAAATTATCCTCAACTTGAAAATAAAATTAAACTTCAAATTGAATTTTAGACAGTAGTGATAAAATTTTAAAGAGGAAATTGATAGTTGAAATTCTCCTTTTATTTTTAATGAAGTTTCACAGACTAGTCATCTTATTTTTCCAACATTTGCAATGCTGATTTGACATCTCCAATACTTGTTTTAGTGTTATATTTTCTTTACGAAAAGAAAATGTGTCATTCTTCACTTATATGCCTCATAGCAAAAACAAAAGCAAGTGAGAAAGGCATTTGTATTTGGTAATAGATAACAGTACATGATCTTCTCAAAATCTTAATCTGTTTTGATGGATTGTGAGAGTTCAGTCCACACAGTCACCAAAATGAAACTGTGGTAATGTTTGCTTTGGTTAAGCAATAATTTAATTAATATAAAGTGAGAACAAGATTTTGAGTGAGAATGTGATTAATTTTGTAAACAATAAGTACAGAAAGTCACCTTCTGTCTTTGTCTTTTGTCTTAGAACCTTCAGTCAATTCTCATTCACCTTAGGGGCTGGGTTGCTGGACTTTTTGAACCACAGAATCTTCAAGGCTGGGAGAAACCTTTGAGATCATTTAGTTCAATTGTTACCCTAGCACCGCTCCAATCACCCCTCAAGCACATTTCCAAGGGACACATCCAGGTGTCACTTCAACACTTCTAGAGACAGTGACTGCCACCTCCAGGGGCAGTTTATTTGAATGCTTAACCAATCTTTCAGTATTTTTTTTTCCCTAATATCTAATCTGAACTTCCCCTTATGCAATTTAAGGTAATTTCATCTCATTTTTTCACTTGAGACATGGCAGAAAAGAACAATCCCCGCCTCACTACAATTTCCTTTCAGGAATTTCTCCTTTCCTCAGAGAGCAACGAGATCCACCTTGAGCCTCTTTTTCTCCAGACTAAACAATCACAGTTGCCTCAGACACTCCTCACTAGAAATATTTTCTAGACTATTCAACACCTTTGTCACCCTTCTTTGGACATGCTGAATTTGAAATAACATCAAGATTGATGCTCAAAGGAAAGTGAAATTCAGGAAAAGTGAATATATTCATCAAAATCTGTAAAATTAGAAAACACTAAGGCCCAGATCTTTGACACTAAAACAATTTTGACCTCTCCTCTCAGCCCTGAAATGTTGCAGTATAGGCTATATATTTAGACCTCTGTTGAGCCGAATCAATGACATTCTTAAAACACTAAAAGTGTTGTGGACATTTTTTTGAATAATAAAATTAGAAAAATCAAATCTATTTTTGCAAAGGGATCTCTCTGCCTTTCAAATAAAAAATATTGTCTTTATTCCATTTTATTCACAGAGATTATCAAGACATCATTGACCTCACATATTCGTTAGAGTAAAAATCTTTTCCAAAGAGTCAAGTTTACAAGGGTGCTAAATAGCTATTTCATATTCAAATGCACTTGGCTGCTTTATAATTTTCATCAGGAAATTCCTCATATAGAAATTACCTCATCGATAAAATTTTGGATTGCAGAATGGCATCTCAGTGTTTCTGACCATGGCAGTTGCCCTGTGTAGATGCAATGTTTTAATACATCCATCTTCGCTGCTGAACTCTTAGTTTCAGTAAAACATTATATAAACCCAAATTTTGGCTTTGGGTTCCTCTTATTAAAAAGGTGACTATCATCTCTGAGTCATTTGAGTATAAAGCTAATCCTGGTTATGTGGGAAATTTCACATTGTAATGGGAAACATTTCTCAAGGGGAAATTAGAGAAGCATTCGCCTCTCAATATGACAATTTTTCTCTGATTAGCATCCAAAATGTTTTTTTTTTAATTGCATTTTGGTATTAGCTACATTTCTAGATGTAAATGCAACTTTAAAAGTTTTAAAAAAGATTTGATACAGGGTGTCCTTCAGCAAAGTTTTGTTCTGGAATGTTATATTTACTTCAAGACTTGGACTGTGTTCTATAGACTATTAAAGAAAGCCAGTAACTAAAAGAAATAATGTTAGTTCTGCTATATACCTAGTTTATGATGCCACTCTTAGGCAAACAATAAAATGAAAAGGAATTGCTTCTCAAGAATTGTCTTACTGAAATGGTGGATATAAAACAGAAAATTGGTTTAGAATTTCTTCCAGGAAAAGTACTAACTTGGGTATGTTCGATGCTTCTATTCCAGGTCAATTTATATGTATTTCAAGAAATCTTTTGAAGTTTTTCACTTTCTGTCTCTTTCTAAACAGCAAGTGAAAAATATATAGAAGAGAAATAAGTTTGCCCTCTTTGTCTTTTATGTTGAACACCAGAGACAAATGGATTTTCTAAGAAAAAAATCAAAATATGTGTATATTGTTACATAGAAACTGTTATACATTTACTCAGTCCTGCACAGAACTTTTCTGGAAGTTGACAGTTCTCTACTGCTATGATATATTTTCCTTTGAGAGGTTTATTGCACTGTAAAAGCTGTATCTGTGCTAGACTGACTTATCTGAGGTGAGACAACCAGGAAAGGTGTCTATCTGTCCATTTTCCATATGCAGAAAGATAACTGGAAAAGTTATGCCCAGAGGAAAAGTGTGCCCATATTCACACCTCATCCCTTCATGGTGAAGGCAGAATTACCCACTCAACATTGTCCATACAAGGTTACTTTTTTTTGCCATTTATAACTTATTTTGCCCTTTAGGTCCAGTGGGCTGATTGAAATAAATGATTGTTTCCATTTTCTATCAGTGGTTAACAGAAAAGAAGCTTTTAGGAGAATTTAAGCCCTCTGATCTGAAGACCTGTCCCTTTTGGTAGAAGCTTTCTCTTTAGTGCAGTCCAAAGTTCACTCTATCACATTCCCATTTCATCCACAATCAGACGTTTGGGCTTCATGTCCTATATTTTCGCTGTGACAGAAAAAGCAGAGTGTGGCATGATAAAGCTGCCTGAAGACAGGTGCCATTTGATGTCCCCTGGGACACCACAGGTAATGACAGGGGACTGGCAGCTGGGGCACAGAGCTTCTTGGAGGCCCTTGCACTTCAGCAGTGGCAGCTGGAGTCCAGGTAGGACATCCCCTGGACCCTTTGTGGACTAATGATGATCTATTTGTCAAACAAGAACTTTCTGAAATAAGGATAGTTTTATTCAATTAGTCAAGGCTATACTGCAATATCTGCCTTGAGATTAGCACAAGATGCTTTGCTATTTGTGATTCTTTATAATCCTGACAATTTCCATCTCAAACCATTCCAAGAATTTCCCCAAAGGTGGTCTAAATGTGATTGATCAATGCAATATTAAGAAAAAAATTTAATGAGTTTGGAATGAAAATTATATTTCTTCTGGTGCAAACTCAAGGACATTCTTAAAAAATCTTTTAGAGTTAGGGCAGTGCAAATAATGTTCCTTTACAGGACACAAGGCATAGTGTGTATAGATCCCTCTGTTCTCGTTTTGCCTTTGATGGAATGGTCTCAGCCTCATAAGACAGACTTTCATTCTTAGCAGCAAAATCTGTTCCAGGGGCTAGCACGTGTTCTGTCAGTGTAACATGGTTGCTGCTTCTTAGAGCTCAGGTGTACTAGCACAGTAACATTGTTGGTTTCCTTCTTTCCTTTTCTTATTCTTTCAGGGATAAGATCATTCTAGCGCTACTCATTCCTTATCAAGTGCTACGGAAATATTTATAATTTATGATCCAAAATATAAACAACATGTTTTTAGATTAGATCAGTGTGTTACTGAGTACAGAACAGAGAATGCTGGCTGAAATATTTATGTTTGTATTCTGAAAAAGGAAATAATTTGGTACTTCCATTGCAGTTTCCAGTAGGTTCAGCATTTTTCATATGTGATATATCAGTTTTTAAATATAAGAGATATAATTCATTCCCATCAAGGCTCTCAAAACTAGGAAGTTTAAGTGTTTCAGTGAACATCTGGTTTTAGTGCATTTCCTTTCTCTAATTTCAAAAAAAAACATCTGTCATTTCAGAAGAAATAAAATTATGCTCATTTTAGATGAAAATAAGTGAAAGTCCCATTTGCACATGGTATGAAAATTTAAGTAATGAAGAATAAAATGAATAATGTGTTGGAATATTCAGATTTTTATACATTATCTATTTAATTCCAAAAGCAATACATCTTATACATGTATCATGTAATCAGCCTCAGGGTTTTAAGTTGGCAAAGAAATTTCTCTTTTAGCCTGTAGCCATGTGCTTTCTTGTTTTCTTTCATCCAACAGTTTTATTTATCCCCTTTTGCTCCTGTCTTTTATTTTCATCTGCATACTCACACTTTCTGATCCCCTGCCTTGTATTTCATCTTCTCAGCTCTTATCCCAGCAGATTTCTTTTCAAAATGCTTGCATAGCTCTGAGAAAATGGTTTGGGAAGGAGGATCCCTGGGGAGAAGGCCTTAGGAAATGAAATAGCTCAGCTTAAACATAACAATGAGTTGATCACAGGATTGGGATGAATGCAGTTAAGTGTGCTGAGTTTGTATTGTTTGTTTCTTGAACAGTGCTAAATAATCATACTTCAAACACATCTAAAAGTAAAAAAACTATTTTTTTTTAATTATGCCATATCAGCAAGAAAATTGAATTTTCAGTTAGCGAGTTTTTTTATTTCACTCAGTAATACAGATCTATTTACTGGTGGTTTGGGCTAAATTTCCACTTACTTTTCAACCCCTAAAAATCTAGTCCTAAGGTATTAAAGCAGCATACTTTAACAGAAAGGTTATGGATGACAGCTGGGTTGGCTGATGATAGCTGAAGAAAAACAGGTTTTGCTAGGTGGAATGATTATTACTGAAGGGCTCACACCAGTGAGATGGCAAAATCAAGTGGTGACTGTGCCTTTAGCTGTTGGCATTGCAATGTGCATGACGATGAAATCTGCATACACAAGCTCATGGTTCTTTTTCACTGCACTTTTTTACTCACTCTGTATATGAAAGACAAATGGCATTTTGTTTTCCTGGAACCACACCAAATAATTTCCAGGTGTCATGTTTGTTCATTTAGTCACTCTTTGATGTAAGATACAGTCTAAATGAAACAATGGCATGATTTTATGCAAATTGTGCTGACTCATCTGCACTAATTCTTAGGAATTGTTAAGATTTAAAAAATACATTCTTTATTTACCAGTCATCTGTAATATATTATTTCAAAGCATAATTTATTTTCCAGAATCTAATGTATAAAAATGAGTTTTTTACATCATGTACTGTTTTATGCTAGACTGTCCCATGAGAACTGACTTTTAAACCACTATAGAGCCACCAATAGCCAGATTCTATAGTACAATTTCAGAGACTTGGATAATGCAGGTTCTTTAGCCTTTAGCCAACACTTTATGGCACGGGCTATAAATTAGGAAGGAATTTGACTTTTAGTGGCTTCATATTACAGTCTATCAGGACAGTGTGGAAACAAGAGCTATTTCTATTAACATAGTAATGAAACATTTTTTCCAAAGATAGTGAATGAAGTCAACAAACTAATTAGATTTTATGCATAATAATTGATGGTCAACATTAATCAAAAGAGATAGCAAAATCTTTCATTTAATGCAGCCAATATTCTCTTGAGCCTTGGACAAAGAAAATTGTTGCAAATGAACAAGAAGATAGCATAAAACACAGTGAGAATGGTGCTTTTCAGAATGAAATCATGTGCTTTCTCCTTCCATTATACAGAACAGAAAAGGAAAAAATTAGTTTTCAACACAGCATGATATTTGTCATATAATTCTGAGATCATGTACACGATTATAGAGATAGAACATTCATGTACATCAGCTATGGCATACATACATTTAGGGAAGAAGTGCAATATTTTGTATCTAATCTTACAAACATACATACTAGTTTGTTCATGGCCCTTCTTCAAAAGGCAATGAAAAACTTGAAATGCAGAGGCTTTTGTTTCCAATGCTCTAACAGGGTGTTTTGTGTCCTCTGGCATATTTGCTGAAACTCAGTTGCCCTGAGATACTGAAGCCGGTGAGGCCAATGGCACTGGTTTAACAGAATTTGATTTCTAGCCACTTTTGCTCAGACTGTCAGACCAAGTGCAATAGTAAGAACATGGAACTAAAGAACATTAATATTCTTGCATCTTTATATAAACCACTATAAAAGCATTATTAAAGCTTTTCCTAAGACCTACTACACAGTTCTTCTCTATTCATGGAAGCTAGGCTGATTTTTTCTGTCCTATAACTATATCTCAAATGCATCTCTGGAAATACTGAAGAGCATATCTTATTCCTTTGTATTAAATATGTATGAGTAGTTCTAGAATAATTTCTTCTTTTCTACTTTTATATTCCTTTTCTTACCTATATCCTTCTTCCTCTCTATATATCTGTCTTTAATAGCTCCTTCTCTGTTTCTCATGTGCTTATCATAACTCATTTAGAGATGTAGAGTTTTCTTCCTGCTTGCAAAATTATTCCATAATTTATTATTCAGTTAAAGGACTTTTGGATAAATCCTGTATTTTCAGATAAATCCTATTTTAACCTAATAAAATAATATATGAGCACTCACTTTATTCTATGAAGAAGGAAAAAAATAATTGTTCTATTTATATAAGGTAACAAGGAGAAGTAGAAAAGGAAACATCCTTTTAACAGCAACATCTCTGATTATGCAGCAATGGAAAGAAAGGTAATTGAAATTTACTCACTCATATAGAGACTAAATTACTATTTTCATCATATCTCTTTTGCACAGTATTTAAAGTATAAGTGAAAATAGCTTTTGACAAATTGCAAGTAACTCAGCAAATATATTAATAGTAATTTATGTGAATCATGTGTAATATAATTTATGCTAAGATTGCTGAAATTTTTTCAGATCATCACTCTCTGAAAGTACAGAATCAGATATTGACCTCCTCAAGTTAAAAACTTTAAATACAGCTTATCTGGCATTTTTCTTTCTCATTATAAAACAAGCAGCTGCATTAACTGCTTACCAAAGATTCATAATACATTGCTCTTCTACTTTATTCAGCTCTTGAGTAGAAATTACTCCAAAACACAGCGTTAGATGTAAACAGTCTCACACTGTTCATAATTCTGTTGTGTAAACAGACTTTCACCTACATAAACAGATAAAACCAGACACCAAATACTCTCATCTCGTAGGGGATTGAACACTGTGAATTTCAATCTAAGTGTCATACCTTCAGTGTGCTCCTTGTTGTAGGTTAATTGACTGAATTACATAAGCAGTTTTCTGTTTGTTGGTGCACTTCATATGATTGTCTAATACTTCCAGAGCAGAGTCAATATCTACACAGAGAAAAGTGTCACAGCTGCAGAACAAATGCTTTATGTATGTAATGTTCTATTTAATCTAATATCTAAAAGATGACAGAAAATTTTGAAAGCTTTTTAATACAAAATAAAAAGCAATCCAAATATATCTGGAAAAAGAAAATCTCCATGATTTTTGACCTTTTTCTTGTAAAACCAATACTGTCCCCATTGTACTCCCCTTTGAACACTATAACACTATATTTCAATAATATTTTAAGTTTGGAATTTCATAGTTTTTGCACTATGGGAAATAGGGAATAATCATTCCTATTGATTTTATCCATGACTTTTTCTGATTTTACAGATCTCTATCATATGCACTCTTTTATTTATTTTATCATTTATTTATTTATCATTTTATATTTCCAAAACTGAAGAGAACCAAAGTTTCAGTCCGTTCTTGCTTAGAAGCCACTCCACAGTTCCGATAACCTTCATTGCCTCACACATACCATAACTGGTGAATTTTTCCCCCACACACCTCAGGTGAGCAGTTCCACCTTTATGGCCTGTGGGAATGCCAGTGCATTGCTTTGCTGCTTTTATAAAGCTGTGGTCTTGGTAACAGGATTCCCTGTCACTATGGATTGCTCATGGGATAAGTCTGTATTTGCTGTCTTGTATTTTTGGCACCAGAATTTGAAAGGTATGATTTGGGAGACAGAAATGAAAGAATAGCAGAGGTAGCCTCTCAGCATTGGAATTGCTTCCTCTGTCTCTTTTTTTTTTTTTTTATTCTGTTTTTTACATGCAGGTAACGCGGCCCTATGTCTTGTTACTGCAGCTTGCACAGTATGCTGATTTTTTCCAGAGTTCTCTGTCTGGTCTACAGAGACCAAAAATATATAAAGAAGTAAAAAAAGTTTGTTTTTTCTATGGTGTTGCTTTTTTGGTTTTCTGGTTTTTATTTTATTGGTAGATTTTTTAATGCGGTTATTGTAAATGTTTAGAAAAATACTTTGCAATGATATTTGTCATCTATTCTCCCAGAGGTATTTCTGTGAGATGTACTCCTTTAATTCAGGTCAGTGCAGATTTAGATTGGATTGATGAGAAGAAATTGCCAATTAAAGTATGCAGAGGTACCAGGGAGCAAAATGAGGTATTTTGAGGACACAAAATGTAATTTTCAAGGAGAGATGACTGCCATCTCAAAAGAATTTTCATTGACAATTTTCCTGTAATCTTCCATCATTTCCACTCCCTCCACCCCAGAGCAACAGCTGAACTAATAAAATAATGCCCTAAATTCTGAGGTGAAAAATTTGTAGTCACATTACAAAACTAAACCAAACTAACCCCACAAGGTATACCAAGACTATGATTCTTAAACACAAAAAAATGTCTTACACATACACTGGAAGGGTTGCAACTCCCAGTAAAGTTCCAAACATGAATTTTCACCCTTTTTTTTGCTCAAAAATGAGCTCTTCTGTACTGACTAGAGCAGTGCAATACTTTGTAGGAATAAAATTGCATACCATATGAGTCAGGATTATCTCATTATGGATCAAAGTCAGGATTCAATACAGCAGATAGCATTGAAATATCTCTCACTTATAACATGTGCTGCCAGTATCTTGAAAACAATTTCTATCAACTTCACCACTTCAAATAAAGAACTAACATTCAGTTTGGATGAATAAAGAGAGATTTTTCTGAATGGAATTCTGTGGTCTTTCTGTAATATGAAAGCCTGAAGCAGATGAAGTTAAATAATAAGTTGATTGTAGCTGAAACTGGAACTGTAGACAAAAACATGCCATGGACACATATTTCATTTATATTTGATGGGGCTGCAGATGTTTCTCAATATTTTCAATCAAATAGCTGTCTTTCTTGCAAGATCTTGTTTGCATATTGGACATTGAAAAATCAATGATTTCGTAATAGATTTATAAAATGTATTGCTTTATTGAACTCAAATGGCTTGAATTGGTGATATCATCTGCCCTTATTTGCATTATTAACCTTGTTTAAGCTCTAATATTTTATCTGTCTTAAGCTTTTAACATCATATGTAGATTTTTTTCACAGTTGAAGTGCAAGCTTTCATCTGATTGATAGATTGAAGGAAGCAGTATTTTCACAAAAGATTGGACTTTTGTTGTTGAAAATTGTCCTCACAAAATTATGATAAAAAATAATTCAAAAAGCTAAAGTCTTTCATTTGGACTGCTGTGGCATCAATTAGAGGGACCATTTCTGTCCTTCACTATTGCAACAAATGCTTATTGTCCTCTTTGCAAGATAATTCTATGAAAATGAAACAGGTTTCCTTGAACAAAAAATTCAACTTGTTGAAGACAAGATACTGATGTTTTTTGACTTCCTACTTATAGTCTTTGTATCTTGGAATAAAAATATTTTGGATTTTATAATTTAGAGGCCTTTTAAAAAAATATTACCTCTAAAATTTCTACATAAGAATGTGTACATTAAACTATAATATGTCTTACTGTATTGTTTGCTTTAGCTCTATCTTAACCTTTTAATTTTTGGCTCTCACGTATCTGGCTTATGGAAGAATTTTCATGAACTTTATACCAAGTTCTGCATCACTACCCACTTACCACAGAAATTAAATATGATTGCTATTGTTGATGAAGTTCTCTGTGCTGTTGACCACAACTTCTGGAAAGTGGTTTAAATCTTTTCAAGATCATATCTACAATTGTGAAAGCTTATGTTTTTATGACATCTTTTGATAGAACCTATATTCTGAGTCTGTGATTCTTCAAGTCACTTTGAAAAAAAGGGATCACATTCTTCCATCAAACCAAGATACTGAATTAAGTGACTGCCATTCTCTGTGCTAAGTAATCTGTCTTCAGCCCATTTAGTTTAGTGGTATCACAGAGAAGTCCTTGTCTGGGAAGAGAATATGATACTCTTTGCATTAGGACACTTCTGTTTGTGCTTTCTTCTAAAATTATTGAAAATTTCTTTGCCTCCAACATTTTCTGTGTTATTTTGAAGAACAGGAACAGCTCGTGATGACAGTAGCAAGCTCTGTATAATTCAAATTTGTTTCCAGACTCCTTTTGCAAAAACACAACAGGATACTCTAAGGCATTTTTAGACAGGCTGACACAGCTTTGAGCACAAAATTGCCATTAAAGAAGAGCAGTAGACAAATTTAAACCAGGCAGGTTAGTACTCCTCTTACCTGTGCTTGAAACACCTGCTACCTTGAAATTCACAAAGTTTTTCATGCTCCTCACACAGGTAGTGTATGCAAGTGCGAGCACTTTTGGCAAAGCGTGTGAGCTTTTTGCTCTGGTGATTTGGTTCAAGGACCTAAAATTCAAGGTAGTGACAGCACATGGTCAGTAAGGGCTTCCTGGAAGAAGACTCAAAGTAAAAAGGAGGTTTCCAAGTCTGTACAGGCTGAAATTGTCAGAAGGTAGTACAGTGGTGTAAGGAGAGCTCTCTTCTAGTCATCATGCATTGAGCTTCTGTGGATGACATTAAGAGTTGTGTTACCTGAGGAGAAAACAAAAGTTAGTATTGAATCCTCTCCTTACATTGTTGGGTGCTGAGTTGGTCTTAATTCTTTATTTCTTCATGGCTAAAATATTATCAAAATAATTGTCTGACATCAGATAGGTTTTATGATCAATGACTTAACTCAGCATTTGCCTCCTGGCAGTCCACCCTTTTCCACGATGTTTCAGTGAGTCTCAGTGAATTTCAGTGAAGTGCTCCTGATTTTCAGCCTGTTCCTTCTCTCCCTAATCGTGATCCAAAAATCTGTGTGTGGTTTAAAGAACAAGTATCAGTGTTCTGCCTTGCAGTTGGAGTTCTATATTCTGAGTATTAATGGCAAACAGAAAAGCTGATGGATGGAGGACTCAGTTTCAAATGTTTCTATGAAGGCAAACAAACTAAATCTGCAGTGTATAATTTAGTCCTTGTAGTCACACTCTCTAGAATCTAAAACACTGCTCTCATGAATGAATCACCCATGGATTTTCTTATGCATTCTCTAGGCTAGTACCTGCTAGGGAAAAATATACTGTGTCAGCCCTGATAGGCTGAGTGAAACTGATGCAGCTCCATGGCCCAGGTCCCAACAGCAGTGAAATTGAGCATGTATTCCCAGTAGGAACATGCACACAGAGAACACACACAGACACACAGACACACAGACACACAGACACACAGACACATGCAGACACACACAAAAATTTCTGTTGTCATCCATACAGACTGATAGAGTACTCACAGAGTGCATTCACAGAGCCAGAACTGATTGTCCCAACCTATCCCCTCATATGTCTAAGAAAGGTTATAGATACACA
>VYXF01008928.1:48215-71580 GCA_013397295.1 Polioptila caerulea | reverse complement strand
ACGCGCCCGTCTGCCTTGCCTCGCTTTAGGCTCTTTTCACCCACACCTCTCCCTTCTGAGACCTTCCTGCCCCTCAGATCTTCCTCATCCTCGCCTCTGCCCTTCTCTCCCCTCTCAGACCCTCCTCATCCTCACTCCTGCCCCTCTGTTCCCGCAGGAGCACGTCGGGGGACACGGTGGAGCTGGTGGAGGAGTCCCTGGACGTGAACCTGCTCAACAACGCTGTGCGGCTGCGGATCCAGGGCTGCCCGTTCCTGCCGGGCGGCATCCACCTGTGCGAGGTGCAGAGTCACCTGGTGGTGCTGCTGCTCACGGCGCAGACGGTGCACCGGCTGCTGCTCCCGCATCCCGCCCGCCTCTACCGCAGCGTGAGTGCCGCCGGGGGCCGGGGCAGGCGCCGCCGTCACCGCAGGGAGGGCTTGGGAGGGGGTAGGTGACCCAAAATACGGCGGCAACAAGAAGTGGGGGTTTGGGGATTTAGCCGTGTTTTGCTCAGGAACTGGCTGGGTGTCCAGCCTGTGTCATATGGGCTGTGGTGACATTGGAGTTGAGATGCTGCCGGGAATGAGGCTCAGCTTTTCCAGAGCCCTTCCTTGGATTGTCTTTTTTTTCCTCAGCTGAGAAGGCTGCATGCTGGTTTTGTCTGGGTTGGAATCTATATTTCATGTGGCAGATGAATCCTAGGCATCCATCTAGGATTTATAGCACATTTACCATCCTTCCATGGATGTGGGTTGGAACCGGATGGTTTTTAAGGTCTCTTCCGACTGAAACCATTGAAGGATTCTGTGATTCTCCCTGTTTGCTCTGACTTTTCCTCTTGGGCCTGCTTCTTACCAGGATCCTCTCCCCTCTTGGAGAGCTCTCCTGCTTTTAGAGCTCTGGAGACCTTTCCCAAAGGATGACCCCCTGTGCTGTGGCAGAGCTGCTCTTCCTGGGATTTGCCACCAGCCGTTTTCTCTGAGCTATCCCGGAGATTTTTTACTGGAAAAATCCTTTTTATCAAGGAGACAGTTGCCATTCCGTGGTGTCTGGTGTGTTTTGTTTTTTTTTTTTCCTTCCTGTACCTTAGATATGTGTGCTCAGGATTTGATGTTTGTGGAATCCTGTAGGATCATGGAGTCCAGCCGATTCCCCCAGCATTGCCAAGGCCACGCGTGTCCCCAGGCACCACATCCACACGGAATTGGAACTCCACCACTGGAGCCTGATCCAATGCCCAATAACCCCTTCCATGAAGGAGTTTTCCCTGATACCAAATCCAAACCTCCCCCGGCACAACTTGAGGCTGTTTTCTCCTGTTTCCCCCCAGGAGCTGATAACGGAGAGCCAAGTGCAGTCCGTGTTTACAGACATCAGCAAAATCCACATCAGAGACCCCTCCAATTACTACATGATTCCCAGTGTGCCAGGGCTGGC
Organism: Polioptila caerulea; assembly: GCA_013397295.1. Classification (NCBI taxonomy): domain Eukaryota; kingdom Metazoa; phylum Chordata; class Aves; order Passeriformes; family Certhiidae; genus Polioptila; species Polioptila caerulea. Next base: position 70,161 of record VYXF01008928.1, on the reverse strand, counting down.
TCCCAACTCCGTGGCCTCAGCAGCCTGGCTGAGCAGCGAGGGGGAGGCTCTCTTCGCCCTTCCCTCTGCCTCAGGAGGGATTTTTGTCCTTAAGATGCCCCCTCCTGATGCTCCAGGTAAGGATTGGGCACTACAACCCCTCTCCCATCTTGGGATTTCATTTAACCTTCATTTTTTTTTGTTTTCCTTTTGTTTTTGAAGGAAGTGTTTCTGTCGTGGAATTGAAGCAGAGCTCAGTGGTGCAGCGTTTCCTCACGGGCTGGATGCCGACTGCCATCAGGTGAATACCTGGAGATGGATAAATGGAGCTAATTTTGGCTTTTGGATCCCCTCACCTGGAATTTTTAGCTCGAGTCACACTGGCACCTATAAATACTCCACCCAAAAATGTTAACGGGGTCACAGGAGCTATCAGAATACGGAAGCTGAGAATGGAATGCTGGATTGGCAGGGTCCTGCTGATTCCATGTGTCTGTGAATATGTTCTCTAGTAATTGGCCTCCAAGGGTTTGCCCAGGATGTGGCTCTCAGCCAGCATGGATTAGGGATTACTCTGCCCTGGTGCTGAGGAGCCAGGCACTTTCCTGACGAGCAGAGGTTCCGTGGGGATCACACGGATGCTCTGTCGTGGATTGGGATTGTTACGGTTGGGATTGTTAGGGTGGCTTAGGGTGCACAGCTGAATCTTAGGGCCTTTTCCTTGGAAATGGGAGTGAGTCCCTTGATGCTCTGAGTGACTTTGACCATTGGAGAGTGTTGCTTGGGGGCTGCCAGGATCCTTGCCAGGATCCTGGCGGGATCCATCCTCCAGTTTGCTCTCCTCAATTTGCTGTTGTTTCACTTTTTCAGCCTGAGCTGCAACGGTGTCCTTGGTTCTTGGGCTGGAGAAGGATTGTTTTGTCTAACTAGGCTGTGAGGAGAACTTGCTAACACTCTGTATGACATTCAGAGTTATATACTAATGCAGTACAGAATCTGGAAAATATGAAAGCTAAAACTTGAAGCATCATTTGGGGCTGTTGGGATCCTTGCTCATGGCTTCTTGGATCCTTGTCAGGGGCTGGCAGGATCCCTGCTGGGGGCTGCCTGGATCCTTTTTTTCCCCCTGTGAACCCTTCACCTCTGTTCTGCAAGTACCAGGGATGAGGAAGTGGGAATGTGCTTCAGTTCCACTGAAGCAAGTGAAGAACTGGGTGTCACTGGTGTGGTGGGATCCTCTGCTCTGTGGATGCTGAAACATTCCCTTCTCCTGATCTCACCCACCATTTATTTGGATTTAAGCACAGTGGTGGAACCCCACTGCCTTGGGTCTGTGCACCTGCCATGATTTTAGAATCATAAAATCCTGGAATGGTTTGAGTGGAAAGGGGCCTTAAAGCCCATCCACTCCTTACCCTCTGATTAGAGCAGGGGCACCTTCCACTAGACCGGTATCCAGGTTGGGCTTGGACATTTCCAGGGATGCAGAATTTTCTTTGAAGGTCTTGATATGACCTCTGGTTTTCCAGAGGCGACGGCGGCCCCTCGGATGTGCCCGTCAGCCTCTCCGTGCACTGCCTGGATCACGACGCCTTCCTCTTTGCCCTCTGCCAGGACCATAAGCTCCGCATGTGGTCCTACAAGGTGAGCAGAACCTGGGCTTGGGGGAGCAAAATGAAGCCCAAGGAATCACGGGTGAGGGCTTGGCATGTTTCTGTCTCCCATTAAATTGTGGCTGTGGCTGTGGCTTCTCCACGCTGGGATTTGGGACAATATGTGAGAACAGTCATGGTGTGTGTTTGTAGCAGTGTCTGTGAAGCGATGGATTTCCTTCCCAGCCTCTTTCCTGGGATAAGAGTTGTTCCCAGACCTACTGGAGCGTTTGGGAAGGCAGGCAGGAGCGCTTTGAGGCCCAAGGAGCCATCCCAAATGGATTTTCTCCTGCTTTCAGCAGTAATGAAAGTGTCTTTGTCAACAGGAAGTTAATAAAAGCTTCTTGCTCCAGATATTGAGTGCCAGAGCTAATGGAGCAGCACGGTGCTTTCACGGCTCAGTGGCACTGGAATGTGCCTTGGGAGGGAGGGGAAGCTTTATCCTACATGCCTGGGCTCCGGCAGTCCGTGGGATTGGTGAGAAGGGGGCCCAGGTGAGCTGGGGAAAGGCAAAGAGTGGTGCAGGTAAATGTATGGAGCCTTAATTAACATCTGTTGTGGAAAATCCTGAGCAGATGTTGTCTGGGAGGGGAAGGAGAGGAGGGAGAGGAGCAGTTTCTCTATCCGGAGTATTTCCTAAGCCACTCTCGTGATACTTTTGCTGTTTGCAGGATCAGATGTGCCTGATGGTGGCGGACCTGCTGGAATTCATGCCGGTCAGCAGAGACCTGCGGCTGGCGGCCGGCACCGGGCACCGCCTGCGCCTGGCCTTCTCCCAGTCCCTGGGCCTTTACCTCGGAGTCTACATGCACGCTCCCAAGCGAGGGCAGGTATGGAGCCACGGGATCTTCAGGCTGCAGGAAGAGTCGTCATTCCCTTAGGACTTGGGTCTGGAAGGCAAGAAATAGGGAAAAGTTTCACGTGTGACCCTCTGGAGGGATCAGTGCTTTCTAAATAAACGTTTTTCCCCTTGTGACATTGCGGGATATGCATGCCCAAGCCCTGGGAGTGAAATTCCCTGTGTGACTAAGCTGATCTGTGAGGGTTAGTTCACTTGTTTACCTCCTGCTCCGAAAGCGTGGATGTGCCGTGGGAAAAGGAAGGGTCCAAAAGCAGCTAAAAGCATGGAAATGCTGAGGGGGTGTTTACACCAGGCTCCTGGGAGCGTGGGGGTGCTTCTGCGACTTGGGGAGAACTTTTTGTGGAGAATTATAAATTTAGCAGGAGGGGAATGACAGCACAAGCCAGGCTCATCTGTTGGACAGCTTATCCCTTTCTCCAGGGAATTCCCACACAGAACAAGAGCGTGTAACATGAATCCAGCTGTCCCACGAGTGCTCTGCACTGGGAAGAACATGCAGAGCTGGGCCTGCAGCTGAGGAATTGGGACTTCCCCACCTTAGTCTCCTTCATTTTCCACATCTTGTGGTCACTGGCAGTGGTAGGAGTGGTGATCTTACAGTTTTTCAGGTTTAGTGTTTGGAAAGGCCTCAGAGTCCCTTGGGTCCAGGCTGGGGTGAGTGTCCTTGGGGAGGAGGGTGAACATCTGTGCAGAGGGTGCATTGGTGTGCTCAGCTTACCCCTCTTGTCCTCTGGGTTCTGTTACCCCTAGCACCAGGCAGGGAGATGGACTGGAATGATGAGACTCCCTGAGATGTGTTGGTTTAGTCCTTCAGAAGTGATTTATGAGGTGTGTTTGTAGTTTTGTGTCTTCCAGCTGGTGAGCACTGAGAGCAACCGCTACAGCCTTGACCACATCTCCTCCCTGTTCTCCTCGCAGGTGAGAGCTGAGGTCTGGCCCCCAGGAGGGAGAGGCCTGGACTTTGGGATTTAAATCATACATTCACAGAATGGTTGGGTTGGAAGGAACATCTTAAAGCTCGTCTTGTTGCCACCTCCTGCTGTGGGCAGCGACACTTTGCACTAGACCAGGTTGCTCCAAGCCGTGTCCAACCTGGCCTTGGGCACTCTCAGGGATGGGGCAGTCACAGCTTCTCTGGGCAACCTCAGCACCCTCACAGGGAGCAATTGCTTCCCAATATCCCATCTGAATCTCCTTTTTTTTCAGTTTAGAGCAGTTTCCCCTTGTCCCATCACTCCAAGCCCTTTTCCAAAGTCCCTCTCCATGTTTCTTGTAGGTTTCCTTCAGGTACTGGAAGGGGCAATTAGTTCACCCCAAAGCCTTCTCTTTTCCAGGCTGAACAATTCCCAAAGCCTGTTAAATTCCACAAGAGAATCTTTTGCTGCTGTTAAGTACTCACCTTTCTGTCTCCAGTTAGAGTTGCTGTACTCTAATTTGGGGATAAGAAGGGGAAATGGCTCTTTCTCTCTTTCCTAGGAGACTCTGGTTGACTTTGCCTTAACCTCAGCCGAGATCTGGGCACTGTGGCACAACGAGGAGAACCAAACTGTTGTGAAATACATCAACTTTGAGCAGTGAGTTTTGGGCATGGATCACTGGGATAACTGCAGGAAAACCTGACAGAGCTTCTCAACTTTGAGGTTTATGGTCAAGCTGATGGAATTTAGGAAATGTAAAAATCCAGGCAGCAGGATTGCTGAAGGTGGAGTTTGAGCGTAGCAGAGGGAGCATTGTGCTTCCCCACAGCTCCTTTAAAACAACCAAGTGGTCCTTTCCAGGAAAAAACATGTTTTGGGGAGATGGTGATGGGAAAGGATCATCCCTGAATATAAAGCTGAGACAGTGGGTTGATGCAGAGCCAGGGAGTTGAACAGTGAATGAAAAATGCTGTGAATGTGCAAATTTTAGAAGAAGCTACTGGTCAGTCTGAGAGTTGTCAGCTTGTGAGCTTGTGAGATGGGGAGAATGTGATTTAAATGAAGGATTCCAACCTGTTCTATCAGTTTATGACTGGGAATGCCACAGTTAACCTCTCCTGCAGAAATCTGTCCCTTGTCACTGCACAGACCTTCTGTTTCCACGCCCATAGGGCTGTTTTTGCTGATGAAAGCCACAGGTTTGGTTCAGGTTGATGCCAAGCTGACTCCAGATTTGTTTCCTTCCAGGAATGTTGCAGGCCAGTGGAACCAGGTGTTTGTGCAGCCACTCCCTGAGGAGGAGGTGACAGTGCGACAGGATCAGGACCCCAGGGTGAGCCAGCCATAGAACAGCACCAAAAATTAATGAGGTCACTCAGGAGAGAAAATGGGAATAAACAAAGTCAGGAGTGTGCAGGAAGCTGTTTTTGATCCCAGGCTGGAGTAGGGTGTGGACAGAAACACAGATTCAGGGGGTGACTTTGAGAATGGGAGAAAAGACCAGAAACAGCAGCTTAAATGTTGTCCTCATCCTTGAGCTTCCTGAAGTCATGATGTTTTTGCAGGAAATCTACTTGGAATATCTCTTCATGCCGGGCCGGTTCACTAATGCAGCTATCCAGAAGGCTTTGCAGGTAGGTGAGAGGGAATTTGGGATGCTCTCTGTTCATCCTCTTCCTGGCCCTTTAGATGTGAGGCAGCAGGATTCTTTGGAGCTCTTGCCAGGCATGTTTTCGTGGGAAGTTGGTGGCTGCTGGGCTGCGCTGCAGCCGCTGTGCGCCCACAGCCAGAGGCAGAACCTGGAATCCAGATAATTGGGTTTTTTTCCCCTTGGATAGCACGGCAAGTTGCTGAGCTTGTTTTTCATTCCTGCTGATTTAGCCAGGAGACTGGGGACTCAGCGCCCCGTGGTGCTGTTTGTCAGGATATGTCATGGAATCATGGAATTACTGAGGTCAGAAAAGCTCTCTGAGGTGGTGGAATCTGACGGTTCTCTTCAGCACTGCCAACCATGTCCCCAAGTGCCACATCACATGGATTTTAAATCCCTTGAGGTGTGGTGCCTGCACGCTGCCACACATCCATGTATCCCAAATTTAGCATCCAGACCTTTCTTTTAACACTTCCATCCCACTAAGTGCTGGCTGATGCTCTTGTCCTGCTTTACCTCGCTCAGTGCTGCTTGAACTCTCGGTGAGACTTTTATATTGCCTTAAAATCCAAGTTTTCTGTGCTGCTTTGCAGATCTTTTCTCAAGGAACTGAGAGGCACATGGATCTGACGTGGGATGAGTTAAGGAAAGAGGTCACCTTAGCTGTGGAAAATGAGGTGAGATGGGTTTTCCTTCCAGGATTGTCTTGTACATGGGGTTGTTTTAGGTGCCAAGTGACCCCACGCCTTGATTTATCCTTTATTTCTCCAAAGGGAATGATGTAACTTTTTAACAAATACTAGTCTTCATCCTTCCTGCCTGGGATTTCCTTTCCCTCTTGGGTTTTTGGAATCCTGGCTGTTCTGTCTCTGCTCCCTGCGTCCCCTGTGGTCACCCATCATACACACGGTGCCCAGACCACCACCATGCAGAGCTCATCATTTTGGAAGAGAATCCAAAACAGAGGGATTATCTTCCAAATAATCCAAATAACAATTAGTAGGAGACCTACCTGAGAGATCCCTATGTTGTTTTTGGGTCTGAATTTCCCTTGTTTTGTCCTGTTCTTATTTCACTCGGCTATTCCTGATTCCCTTGTTTTGTCCCCACCAGTTCCAGGGCAGTGTGACAGAATATGAGTGCTCTCCAGAGGAGTTTTGGCAGCTGCAGGTGGAATTCTGGTCCAAGTTCTATGCCTGCTGCCTGCAGTACCAGGAAGCTCTTTCCCGGCCCCTGGCCTTGCACCTGAACCCCTACAGCAGCATGGTGTGCCTGCTAAAGAAGGTGAGGCTGGGTGGCGGTGAGATTCCCTGAACAAGTTTCTCCAGAGGATTTGGGAAGCTCAAGGACTTTCTCCTCACCTTTCAGGGCTCCATGTCCTTCCTTGTGCCCTGCTCCTTGGTCGATCATCTCTATCTCCTCTCCAACGAGCACCTCCTGACTGAGGATGATGCTGCTATCTTTGAAGGTGAGATATGGAATTTCTTCTCTCCTGTCAGAGATGTGGGAGCTTCCATAGAGATCCCTTGAAGAGCTCCTGATCCACAGTTGCATGGAGATAGTTTTATTTTGGCTTAGCGGGGATAGTTATTTTGTGAAACTTGCCATTGTGCTCACACCAGCAATTAGAAAATAGTGTCAAGGCTGCCAGTAAAATCGTGGAATCTTGGAATTGTTTGGGTTTGGTGAAATTCTTCCCTGTGAGGGTGGGGACGCCCTGACACAGGTGCCCAGCAAAGCTGTGGCTGCCCCATCCTTGGAAGTGTCCAGTGCCAGGGTTTGGAGCAATCTGGGATCGGGGAAGGTGTCCCTGCCCGTGGCAGGGGGTGGGGCTGGATGGGCTTGAAGGCCCATTGCAACCCAAACCATTCCAGGATTTATAAAATGTTTTCACATCAGCTGTGGAGAGGGGCCGTGCTGTTCCTTGTGTCCAGGAAGGGAATGCCAGAGTATGGAAAATGTGTCATTAATATTGTCACCACAGTGCCCTCTGTGCTTGTGCTGGCCTTGGAATGCCATTTCACTAAGAAAAAGGCAATGGAAAATGTTACCTAAGCTCCACTTTCATGCTTGAGTGATTTTTATATATTTTTATAGAGTGGGATCGTCATCTGTTTGGTTGAGCTTTTTGTAGAGCAGAGGGAAGGAAAGCTGGAGGCCTGGGCTGGATTTGGGAGCCCCAGCAGTTCCTGCCCTGGCTGTTTTAAACAGTCTCAGTCTCAAAAAATGGGATTTAATTTCAAATCTTACCCATAAAGGGTTGCTGAGCTGAGCCATTTTCTCCAGGATATATTTTTTTGCACTAATTATTTTCTTTCAACCTGTGGCTGGAAAAGATCCCTTGGAGGGTATTTAATTTTTTAATCGTTACATAATTTTTTCTTTTCTGAATAATAAAGCCCAGATCTTTCCCTTGTCAACTCCTGAGCTTCAGTTTAGCCTTAGTATTATTGGGGAAGGTTTGGCACAGGGGACTGGGACCAGTCTGCTGTTACTGGTGATAGGAGCTGAACTAACTGGCTTTTGCATGGTCTTCCCACCTTCCCTTGGAAATCTCTTGGAAAATACACAGTTAGATTCTTTCATTGCAGATTTGGAGATGTCTCGTGATGTTGTCTGTCTTGTCCAGTGCCTTCGCCTGATCGGAGAATCAATTTCCATGGAAATGGCATTCATCATGGAAATGGCTTGCTCCCGCCTCCAGCCTCCAGAAAAGGCTGCAGAGCAGATCCTGGAGGACTTGATAGCTAATGACACGTAAGGACGTGTTTTCCAGAAGCTTCCTAGGATGGCTGAGCTGGGATTGTCCAGAGCTGTCCTTGCTTGACATCCAAGGGCATTTGAGATGTGTGGGCACCATGCCCTGTGCAGCAGGAGACTTTTCCAGGGATGGGGACCATGGTTTGGTGTCTGTAGCAGGGTCTTCCATCCACAACCTAGAGAGCAGGAGACAGATTCCTGTTAGGTGTGGAAAGGAGTGCCTGCAGACAGCAGGGAGAGGTCAGAGCCTTGGTCAAACCATGTGGTCGTGTGTGGTTCCTGTGCTAACCCGAAATCGTTTCCTTGTGGAATGCCAACTATCTGGCTGTTATTTCCTGGTAGCCTGAGGGAGTGGAATAAATAGACTGGTTCCTGCCGGCGCTGTAATAAAGCTCTCAAGCTAGCCAAGGATTCCAGTTAGGAATGTCCAGGCTGATCAGATACTGATCCTCACTGGAAGGGAGTGTAAGGGAGCCCTCTTCAGTTGGAACCTCAGGTTGCCGTTTGTGATGATGAGGATCTTTTTGATTTTGCAGGGAAAATGTGATGGAGGATATCCACAGCAAACTGCAGGAGATCAGGAACCCCATCCACGCCATTGGATTGCTCATCCGAGAGATGGACTATGAGACAGATGCTGACATGGAAAGAGGTGAAAGCTCTTCACCAGCCTCTGGGAAATGCTAGGAAGCGTCCTTATGCTGGGAATTGTTCCTGCCCGTGTGGCTCCTGCCTCACCTGGGTGTTTTTCCCCGCAGCTCCTCACCTGGCGCTGCGCATGAGCCTGTCCCAGCTGTTCGGCAGCAGCACCGCGGCACACGTGGTGTGCGGGGGGGTGGCCAAGATCTGCACCGTCCGCTTCCTCCTCTGCCGGGACCTGCTCATCCTCCAGCAGCTGCTGCTGCGCCTCGGAGACCCTGTGAGTGGAGTACAGCCCCTGCCTGCCACGCTCCTGGGACTTGGGAATCCTGTGGGGTTCTGCTGGTGGTGCAGGGCGGAGCTCTCTCTCTTCCCACAAGGCTGTTGGAATAGCCTGAGGCTTGGGCAGGTCCTGCTCTCTCTCCTCCAGCTGCTTTTGTCTTCCTAAGTGAAGCAGCCTAATTCCCTTTATTCCTCGATGAACATCCAGGAAGCAGGAAGCCAAGCTGTATTTGTGGGAGGAGGGCATGGATTCCAGCCTCCTGTGTGAATCAGCACACATGCAGCTCTCCCAGCTATCCCGTGTTCCTCTCCCAGCACCGATGGCAGCTCCGTTCTCTGGCAGCACACTCCAAGGCTGCAGTTTCAGCCCCTTGGAAGCTGCTCCAGCCAGAGCAAACAGCCCCCACGACGGTAGCTGTGTTTGGAGTGGTGGGGTGGACTGGTCTGGGTCTGTCCCATCAGGCCTGAGGCCACGTGAGGCATGGTGCTGCTGTTTTGGATGGACACAGGAGATGCAGAACAAGTCCCCAGACAAGCACAGCCTTGTTTAAACCAATATTATTTACTTAGAACTAACCAGGAGTTTCCTGGTTAAAGATAAATCCCTTTTTCCTGGATAAGGTTGTCCCGGTAGCATTTCAGGTACATTGCAAGGTGTCCTCTGGAGCTGGATTCTCCCAGACCATGAGGCATGTGACCTGCTGCTTTCACACCTTGACGTACCTGTGTCCTTCAAAAGCTCAGATTGTTTCATCTCCTGTGACTCGTGCTCTTTGCTGCAGCTTATGGAGACCCTGGCGTTATCTCTGCAGCAAAGCCATGATTTCAGTCTCAGGGACAACAATCCTGGAATGCTTTGGGTTGGAAGGGATCTTAAAGACTATTTAATTCCAAGCCCCTGACATGGGCAGGGGCCTTTTCCACTAGGCCAGGTTTCTCCAAGCACCTTCCAATCTGGCCTNTTTAATTCCAAGCCCCTGACATGGGCAGGGGCATTTTCCGCTAGGCCAGGTTTCTCCAAGCACCTTCCAATCTGGCCTTGAACACTTCCAGACTGGGAAGGTTGAGTTCCTGCCCGGCTGTTGAGCACCTTGGTGTTTGCAGAAGAGTCAAGCTGGGTCTGACACAAACCTCTCTGGTTTCCTTTGTCCTGCCGTTGCTCCAAGTGTGCCAAGCTCTGTGCTTTCCTTGCAGATGGTTTTGGGAGGGGGACAGCTCTTCCAGTCCCAGCAGGACTTGCTGCACCGCACCTCTCCCCTGCTGCTGTCCTACTTCCTGATCCGGTGGGCGAGCCAGTGCCTGGCCTCCGACGTCCCTGTGGACACGCTGTAAGTCTCTGCCTGGCCTGGCTTTGAGTCCTCCTTTATCCACCTGAAATGCCCTTCTTGGTGTGGAAAGCAGGTGGTTGCTGTGGGAGTATCACGCCAGGAGCACTGGGGAGGGTTTTTCTCCCTTCTCTGTTCTGAGCTGACTCTGCCTTGTGCTAAATCTGCCCTGCGAGGCCTCGCTGTTCTGTGCTCCGTGGGAGTTGAACAATGAGCACAATTAAAGCGGGAGGCGTTTTGTTGTCTCTTCACTGATGGCTCCTTTCTTCCCTAGGGAATCTAATCTGCAGCATCTCTCCGTGTTGGAGTTAGCAGACACCACGGCTCTGACACCACACAAACTGGGTAAGGTGTCCATGGATCATCAACTCTCCCTTTCTGTTATTTAAGCCTGTCCCTGCCACCTGAGGGAAGTGCTTTATGCAGGGAGCTAATGGACTGTGTGGTTGAATGACCCTGATTTAAGTGGGGATGTTTGTCAGACTGTCCACAAAAGAAAAAACAAACAGCAACAAAGGATCTTGGAGGGTTGAACTCAGATTTTACTCTCAACCTGAGAAGGATGGAAATGCCTCACTCAGCCAGAAATTTTTCATTCTAATCCTAGCAGCATCAGCCAAACTTACCCCTCATGTACTTTACAGTGGCTGTAGTAGCTCACACCAGGTCTGTCAGAGAATCCTGTAATAGCTTGGGTTGGAAGGACCTTAAAGCTCATCCAGTTCCACCCCTGAAACCATGCAGGGACACCTTCCACTGGCTGGAGTTGCTCAGAGCAATCTGCTCCATCCAACCTGTCCTGCTCTCCAGCCTTTACCCTACAGCAACCAGGAGGAGCAGTTCAGGGAAGCATGGAAATGGAGAAGTACCTGCTCAAAACGTGTTTGAAATTGTGGAAATACCTCCCCAAAACATTGCAGCTAATACTTGGTTCATTTTTTTTAAGTTTTGCTGCAAAGATGGAAATTTTGGGTTAGTTTTTTTGGGGAGGAGAATATAAGGCAGCTTAATTAGGGAAATGTAGGCCTTGAAGTGGTTCCAGAGGGAGGAGGTGAACAGGGATGGGAAGGAAACATGCAGGTAAGAGCCTGCTGTGACTAGTCAGCACTTGGAGGCTGAGATACTTCAGAGGGAGCTGGGGAAATCTGGGACAAACAGGCAGCAGTGCCACGTGTGAGCTGGGAAAGAGCTTCCTCCACTTTCTGACATCGGTGATCCTCAGAGCCTGAGCTCTCCCTGATGGAGAGTCTGGGTGCAGAGGCAGCTGGAAATGTCAGGGAAGTTGAAAACATCCTTTGTGTGTGCCAGTGTCGTGGGTTATTTCTTGGCTGGCTTGTGAGGAAAGTCCTGTTTGGCCACTGTTCTTTGGGGAAAAATATGTGGAACATAGGGAAGGAGGTGGCAGCTCAGGGAGAGGCGTTGGGAACAGTCAGTAAGGGGGGATTTTTGGGGTGCTGGAAGGAGGAGGGAGGGAATGGAACAGCCAGCTCAGCACTGTCGTGCTGGAAAGCTGCAGCTGGGCTGGGAATAGCAAGTGGAGGGGGAGCAGAACCCTTTTTTTGTGTGTTTTAATTGAGCTGTGGTTAATAAACACTGCAGGATGGGGCACTTTGATCTCCTGCTGCTCCCTCTGACTTAACCAGACGGCAGGAGAAAGCCAAAACCAACAAGCTGGAGTGTGGAACGTGCTTTTGGTTTGCCCTGACTTTATCTGTGCTGTTTGGGCTGATGAGCACAGGACAGGGTGGAAAACCTGGGATTTCTGCTGCAGGCTCTCTACTCACTGTTCCTTTAATTTGTACTTTCAGTGTCCGGCCCTCAAACAATCGTGGAGCTCTTCTTTCAGGAAGTGGCCAGAAAACACATCATATCCCGACTCTTCCTGCAACCAAACACCTCTTTGGCTGAGACAAGTTTGAACTGGCCCCACCTTATCACCTCAATAGTGGCTGATTTTCTGCCTCTCCTGTATCCTTGCCTGTGAATCCATTGCCACTGAACCTCCTGCCATTCCAAAGTCAGTTTTCCACCTCCAAATTTCCAAGACAAGCCTCCTGAAGGAGTGAGGTTGTTGGCATCAATGGGATTTGTGGGTATTCTAAGATTTCACAGATTTCATCCTGTTTAGGTGCATGATAAAGGATTTGAGTTTTTGACTTTAAGCCCCTGAGCTCTCACTACTTGACTTGGTGGGGCGGGATGCTGGGGGATTTGGAAGGGTAACAGGAGTTAGGGATTAGATGTACTGGTGATTTTGTTCTAATATGGATAAATCTTATTACAGAATAATGATTTGTATAAAGAGCAGCTTAATCTTCTCTCCTTTCCCCCCACAAACACAGCATGAAAGACGTGTTGGCTTCCAGACTAGTTTTCCAAGCTCTCCAGACTGGAATCTCCTGTGTTCCTTAACCTCTGCTCAGATGGCCCAGCAATCCCAGCTTCCTCTTCCCAGAGTGCCTGATGGGCAGCTGTCAGTACACCCAGCTCCAAGTGAGTGCACCATGCCAGCCCTCTCACAGGTGCTGGAAAACTCCCCAAAACATCATCCTTCCAAGTGCTGGAGTTCTGCTTTCCCCTAGTCATGAAATCCTGGAATGGTTTGGGTTGGACATGGACGGGGATACTGTCCACTATCCCAGGTTGCTCCAAGCCCTGTCCAAACTGGCCTTGGACAGGTCCAGCACAGCTTCTCTGGGCAACCTGTGCCAGGATGTCCCCACCCTCACAGGGAAGAATTTCTTCCCACTATCCAATGTAAATTTCCCCTGTTTTAGTTTAAAACCACCACCCCTAATCACTGCTCTCTGAGCTGAGACAATGCCACAGAGTGTTTGATGAGGAGTGATTTAAGATCATGGAATCCCAGAACAGTTTGGGTTGGAAAGGACCTTAAAGCTCATCTCATTCCACTCCCCTGCCATGGGGGAATCATTTTCTGCACTTTCTCTTTCATCTGTTTTCAAGAGCATCCAGATACTCAGGTTTATTCTCTTCCCTTTCCATGGAGGAGTTTATTCTCCCAGGGCTTGTCTGACCGCGTGACGCCACGCTCCTGATCATCTTTGCAAGCCTGTTTAAATATCCCAGCAGTCCCAGAGCTTGTTGGCTGCTGGTGTGCCCACAGCCTTTTCTGTACCACCTTTGCCCATGATTGCCCATGGGACCTGGATTCAGAAGGATTTCTTCAGCTCAGAAAGGACTCCTCTATTTTTTAAGTGTCCTTATTAGTGAAAAACAGTGTGAGAAACACCTGTCATCATTCCATCTCTGGCTGCTCCTGGCATCCCAGTAGCAGGGATGGTGAACTCCTGATCTCCAGGGGTTTTAGACTGCTGTATTTTAGATCATTGTTCCTCCACCTCTCTGTTTGTGCTCTTGGCAGCTGGAGTTGCTTGTGCTTGAGTTCTGACCCATACAATTCCTTGTCTGCAGCTCCACGTGATGCTTTATCCCTGTCTGGGCATTCCTGGAGGCACCAGGGCCAGGCAGGCTGTTAGTGACGACCTGTTTTTCAGCAGAACCTTTTATCCTCTCAGCCCCTCATACCTGGGGGCTGAATTGCTTCCTTTTGTGTTGCTGCTGAGAAGAATTGAGAGAAGAATTTCAATTCTTCCGAGCTTTTGAGCCAGGAAATGCCAAGATTGGAGCAGCATCGTTCTCCCTCCTGGCATATGTGCAGGCTTTGAATCTCCTCGAATTTCTTTCGCCTCACTGGTGTCTCCTCCAGGCTTTTATCTCCACAGAGCCCTGGCTCCTCCTCCTCCCCACTGCCTTCTGTTCCTCTCCCTGGTCCCTGGCGGTCATGGAAACTTGGATTAAGTGCCTTGCCCCTGGGAGATAACAGCAGCTTTGCTGTGAGCATGGTGACCCAAACTGTGGGGGTACAGGAAGCTCCTTGCAAGGAGCAGGCGGGCACGGGGACAGTCTGGTGACAAAGCAGAGGTCTGGGACACGGGCCAAACCTCTCCGTGTCGCTCATTGCATGTGACAAGCCGGAGCAGGATTTATCCCTTGTAGCTGCTAATCCAGGCAGTGAATCCGGGCTCCGGATGCGTCGCCACGTGGTCTTGAGAGGACTCAGGGCCAGCAGAGGTGAGGCAAGAGGTGCTGGTGGTTTGTGCACCTGTAGAGGTGACTTGACTTCCAAGTCCTGCTTTCTCCTCCCAATTCCTGCTGAGTTCCATGGCCCTGCTAGCGGGGCATGGCTCCTTGTCCAAGGATGACGAGGATGCTGTGCTGGCACAGGCTCAGGCTGGGTCATCTCGCTTGATCTGGGCCCTCGGTGCCATCGGCACTCCCTCCCACATGCTGTAATCCATGTGCTTCCTTGGCTGCTGGCCCTCTCCTGCACAGGTATTCCCCTTCTAGCACCTGCCTTGCCCATTGTACTGCTGCCTTCGCTCTGCCCTCCACGTTCTGTCCACATTTCTCCTGCAGTTCCCTGCAACAGGATGTAAGAAGAATCCTGTCTGATTTTTTGGCGTGTTGGGAGCTGTTTCTGAGATGCCTCATACAGACACTGGAGCTGTTTAGAGCGTTTCTTTCCCAGGAGCATATGGGGGATATCTCCCCCTTACAGGGCTGGAGCAGCTCTGCTCTGGAGAGCTGAGAGAGCTGCAAATGTTCAGCCTGGAAAAGGCTCTGGGGTCTCCTGAGAGCTTCTTCCAGTGCCTAAAGGGGCTCCAAGAGAGCTGGAGAGGGGCTTTGGACAAGGGATAGAGTGCCAGGACAGGGGGAATGGCTTCATCCTGAGAGAGGGCAGGGCTAGATGGGGTATTGGAAAACAATTCTTCCTTGTAGGGGCGCTAAGGCCCTGGCAGAGATTGCCCAAAGGAGCTGTGGCTGCCTTATCCCTGGAAGGTTCCAAGGCCAGTTTGAACAGAGAAGGTGTTCCTGCCTTTCACAGGGATGTGGGTCTGGACAGGCTTAAGGGGTCCCTTCCAACCCAAACCATTCCAGGATTTCATGATCAGTGTATCCAAGGGACTTCAGGGCTGGTAAGACCAGCCCTTGAACTGGAGAAGCAGGATTTGTCTGAGCACAGTATCTAAAGGGGTCACAAAAAACTTTCTAGTCCTGGATGCCTGCAGATCAGAAGCAAGTGGTGACCTGAATCCAAACTCCCATTCCTTCTCTCCCGTAGGAATACATCCGACTGCTGCAGCCATGGTGCCACGTGAACATGGGCTCCTGCTGCTTCATGATGGGCAGGTGCTACCTCGTCATGGGTGAAGGGCACAAGGTGAGGCCTTCCCTCACCTCCTTCCCAGGGTCTGGGACTTTTTCCCTTGGGATGGAAGAGATGTGCAGGAAGCATCCTTCCCAGGCTCTGCCTCCTTTGGGAAAGGATGGGATTGGAACAGCATGGTGTGATCTGCTCTTGGGAAGATCTCACAAGCTTGGGACAGGCAGTATTGTCCCCTCACTTGTACAGCTGGTGGATCAGTCACCTGAGGAGACAGGGAGCTGATTCCAGGTCTGCTTCCAGGCTTTGGATTGCTTCTGCCAAGCTGCCTCTGAGGTGGGAAGAGAGGAGTTCCTGGACAGGCTGATCCAGCCCGAGGAAGGCGAGGTGGTCTCCACACCACGCCTGCAGTACTACAACAAGGTACAGTCCCGAGCAGGTAAACTGGCACCAAGTCCTTCCACACTGGAGAGGGAATTCCTGCTCGATCCCTGGCTTTGGGGGAAGTGACTGGAGCCTCAGAAAACTTAGCTTTTGGAATGTGAAACATCTGTGCTTTATTTACCTTGTTTGGGGGTAATGACAAGCTGAGTATGTGAAATGTAGGTACTTTCCACCTATTGGTTTCCTAATAGCCACGGATTTCGTTATCCAGCAGAAAAAGGCAGGATGAGATCCAGCTGCTGGAAGCAGGAGCCAGACGTGTCTAGGCTCGATGTAAGATGCTGCCTAAGGGGAAGGTTACTAAGCTCTGGGGCAAATTAAAATGAATATGTTTAAATTGAGATAGGATCTCTCTTCTGCATAATGCCATGTTTCAGGCAGGTTGCAAGCCTGGAGCTGGGCTCTTGGTGAGAGATTCCCTGGATTTAGGATCCAGAAAACTAATCATTAATGCTGAAATGCTTCAAAAATCCCCCATGTAGAGAGGTGAATCCTCCAGAGAAGCTGTAACCTGGTCCTGTTGTGCTGGGATTTCATCCAAATCCCTGTGATTTACCTGCGTATTCCCTTTTGAAGTCTAATCCCTTAAAAATGGATAGGGGCAGGAACAGCTCCTAAAAAAAAACCAAAAAACCCTCCTGCCAACTCTTTAGTGGAGTATTCTCCTCTCCCAGGTCCTTCGCTTGTTGGAGATGCTGGGTTTGCCAGAGCTGGTCATCGAGCTGGCCACCCTGGCCATCATGGAATCAGCAGATGACTGGAGAAGCCAGGTACAGCCACTTCTTTCCCAGCAAGCTGTTTCTTCAGGAACCTCTTCCGCAGGAATTTCTTGCTGGTTTTATAGCTGATTTGTGCTGTTTTCAGGCTACTTTGAGGACCTGCATCTTCAAGCATCACTTAGATTTGGGGCACAATAGCGAAGCCTACGTAGCCTTAACGCAAAACCCGGATCCAGGCAGGTAGGTGACAGCCTTGTGCCTTTGTTGGAGGTCCATGGTCCCATTTTTCCATGAAACTGAAAGGAAAACGACACTGTAGGGGAGGGCATGACCTCTGTGTTAAGTTAATGTGTAAAAGTGAGTTTAAAAATGTAGAGTTCGTTTCTGGATGTTCGTCTGAAGGGCACCTGGGATTGGTACCCTCTCAAAAGAGGAAAATGGAAGGGAAAAAAAAACAGGGAAGAGACTGAAGGACCATGTGCAGCATTCTGTGTTTAAAAGCTGTAGGAGCCAAGTTGATTTTGTTTAATAAAAGATTTAGTGTTGAGTTTTCGTTTTGGAAAGTGAGCTGGGTAGAGAAAGCTTTATCCTAGCAGAGAAAAATGTTGGAATAACGGGAGAAATAGTAATGCTTTTTAACTGATTCAGGGAGGGATACTGTCCTCCTAAGAGGCCTGACCAGAGGATCTCTGTTTCCAGCAGAGGTTTAAGTTGGTTCTAAGCCAGGAAAAAACCTGCAGAGCTCATCCAGAAGCAGGAGCTTGTCACAAAGTGGTTGTTTGTGGCTTAAATCCTGGATTTGTGCCTGCTCCTGTGTTTATTCCTGCTCCTCCAAAGGGTTGTGCTTCCCTCTGCAGGCAGCTGGACTGCCTACGCCAGCTAGTGGTGGTTCTCTGCGAGCGATCCCAGCTCCAGGACCTGGTGGAATTCCCTTACGTGAACCTGCACAATGAGGTAATCCTGCGCTGGGATCACGGCTTGAGGGGGGCCCAACCCTTCCTTTAAAGGGATTATGGACTCACTGGAGCCTCTGTGTGCTGCAGGTCGTTGGGATCATCGAGTCCCACGCTCGGGCCGTGGATCTGATGACTCACAACTACTACGAGCTGCTCTACGCCTTCCACGTGTACCGGCACAACTACCGGAAAGGTAAAGCTTGGGCTGGCACCTTGTACCTGCCCACCCTCCTGGGACACCCTTTCCCTACCCCTGCTGGGTGTGTGGCCTCTCCAGGCTGTTGGCTGCTGCACTTTTCCCTGTTTCCAGCTGGAACAGTGATGTTTGAGTACGGCATGCGGCTGGGCAGGGAGGTGCGGACGCTCCGAGGGCTCCAGAAACAGGGGAATTGTTTCCTGGCTGCCATTAACTGCCTGCGGTTGATCCGCCCGGAATATGCCTGGATAGTGCAGCCAGCCTCTGGAGCTGTGGTAAGAATGCTGAGCTTCCTGAAAAGGAGCTTCCAGAATCCCTTCTGATGGGAACAGAGACGCTGGACTTCTTAATCTGCTCGTGTTGCAAGGGGGGGCAGGGGGGTAGCAGGATAACTTCTGTGAGTGGGCTGGTGGATAGATCTGGGAATATATCACCTTATGTTGAAGACAGCAAGTGTTTTGGGGAGTGGGAACAGCTGGAATACCACTCCAGAGGAGAGTTAGTGTAACAGGGGTTGTGTTTCAAATCCCAGTCAGGACTCGGGGAGGTGGTGGCTTCAGCCTGGTCACCTGATCCTGATGTTCCTGATAGCCAGGGGTAAAGTAACCTGAGTTCCCAAGGGACTGCACAGCTTCCCTGTGGAAATCAAGGCTTGAAATGGAGAGCTCTTGTTGGGATTTAACCTATCAATGATTTATCCTTCAGAAACCAGGTGGGTATAAATCCTCTTTCTGCTTTTTCCTGCAAGTACGAGCGCCCGGGAGCGTCTCCGAAGAGGAGCCACGATGGGGAATGCATGGCTGTTCCTAGTAAGTGCCCAGTCCTGGTCCTTCCCATGCCTCTGGAGTTCCCACAGCCTCTCTGCAGCTCCCATGTGAACTAGGAGATGGCTCAGGGCATCCACCAGATCAATAATTTATGGGATTTTAAGGTCGTTAACTCTCGCAATTGCAACATGTCATTGCCACTATTCCCCAAGGAATACAGCAATTTCCCCAAGGGAGCAGCTATTCCCCCAGGAGCTCCTGTGCCTGCTCCTAATAGTTTGATGCCTTGACAGCACTTTTTTTCTGTGGAAGTAACTTGTAATTAAAAAAAACCAAAACAGCTTTTTGAGGCAATTTCTGGTTGTTCAAAGCTGTTTGTGCCCTTGGAAATCCTGTCAGGAATAAGCTCTGCCTGTGTCTGCCACAGCCCAGGATGTGGGATCAGGTTATCCTCAATGTTCCTGTAGGAAAATTTAAGGTCAGGTATTTTTAAACCTGCTTTTTCTGAAGAGTTTTTTTTGTGGCGTGTGCCTGGCAGGCAAAGCAGCAGCTGTTCCCAAATATTATCTAACATCTGGAGGAGGAGGAGCAGGAGGATGGTATCAAGGACATAAGCACAGCCAAGGGAGCAGGGAGGAGTCAGCAAATCCTGATCATTCCTTTGGTGCTTTTTAGGGTACAAATCCCCTTAGGATGGCAGAGGGGTGTAGAGATGCTTTTACAAGGGCTCCAGGGAGACTTCAGAGCCTCTTCAGTGCCTAAAGGGGCTCCAAGAGAGCTGGAGAGGGGCTTTCGAAAAGGGATAGAGTGCCAGGACAAGGGAGAATGGCTTCACACTGACAGAGGGTGGGACTAGATGGAATGTTGGGAAGAAATTCTTCCCTGGGAGGGTGCTGAGGTCCTGGCACAGGTTGCCCAGAGAACCTGTGGCTGCCCCATCCCTGGCAGTGTCCAAGGTCAGGTTGGACAGGGCTTGGAGCAACCGGGGATAGTGGAAGGTATCCCTGCCCATGGAAGTTGATGAGCTTTTTGGTCCCTTCCAACCCAAACTGTTCTGTGATTCCATGACATTCTGCACAGTGCCCAAAGAGCCCTTTTTGAAGTACTGAGAGCCCAGTATCCGTCTGTTCCAGCCACTCGCCAGATCGAGATCCTGGAGCTGGAGGATTTGGAGAGGGAATGTCTGCTGGCACGGATCCGGCTGACCCTGGTGGAACACGACGTGTCAGCAGCAGCTGTGGCAGGTGAGGGGGGTTCAGCCACTCTGTCCTGTCCCAGAGGCAAACCCAGAAGCTGCCAGGGACCATCAGATTCCCATCCCTACCATGAAATCCAGCCATGGACTTCAGCAGGTTCTGAGATGCACATCAGGAGAACCAATTTTAAGTTTTCCACCTTTTTTTTTTGCTTTTTCAAGCTCTAGTGGTCTGCAGTGGGGATGGGGTAAGCTTCTGAGTTGGGACAAAAAAAGGCATTTTGGAAATCATGGAAACATAGAATTATTAAGGTTGGAAACAACCTCCAAGATCATCAAATCCAACGTTTTTAATTGATGAATAGTTTATTTCCTCAGGCAATCCTGCTTCATGGAACGTTGGTAAAAAGTTGTGAAAGTTGTTCCTCTCAGGGGAGCAGGAAGGCATAGCTCTCCCACCCGGAGTATTTTAGTATCTCTGGTACAAGTTACACAACCTGTCCACATCTTTCCCCTCTAAATGTCAGGAGGAGGTGACTTCCCCGCGCGGGATTGCAGGGAAATGATGGAACAGCTGCTTTGAGGGCAGAGTGGTGACTCAGGGAGCCGAGTGCCACAGTTTCTGTGCTGGCAGAGCTGATGCATTGTTTGCTTGGATACAGAGCTGTGACGAGGCTGTCCCCTGCCTAACCTCAATGATCTTGGGCATCTTTTTCCAACCTTAACAGTTCAATGATTCTAAACAGCAGCAGCACTTGCCTTTCATATATTGCTACCTGTGCCCCTCTCCAGCTGGTGCCCCATCAGGGACAGCTCTGTGGGTCACAGCTGCTCTGTCCAGTCCCTTCAGGGATGGCTCATGGGATGCTCCGGAGGCCCGGAAAGCCTCCAGCCATGGATTGATTGAGGAGTACTGTGAGGTGTTGGGAGGCTGTTGGTGCCCTGCTGCTGCATCTCTCAATGAGTAACACAGGGTGAGGCCCCAGTGAGTACTGGGGTGTTATTCAGGGAGGATTTACTTGCTCTTCCTCCCCTTCAGGCAACTCCACACCCGAGGAAACTGTGTCTCTGCTGGTCCGGGCCGGGCTCTTCGACTCGGCCATCACCCTGTGCCAAACCTTCAAGCTGCCCCTGACGCCCATCTTTGAGGGCCTGACCTTCAAGTACGTCCGGGTGCCCTCCCACCCCAGGGGACACAGGGCTGGAGGGATGCAAGGCTTCAGGCGTGGAACTTGCCCAAGAGCCTCCTTTCCCTGCCAGTCCAGCTGGGTTGTTCATTGGGAATAGTCCTGCAAGGAGTGGCTTTGATGCCGATGGGAAGAGGCTGGGCTCTGCAGGGACCCACCTTCACATGGCTTTTGGTCGTGCAGGTGCATCAAACTCCAGATGGGAGGGGAAGCTGCGCAGGCAAAGGCCTGGGACTGGCTAGCAGCCAACCAGCTCTCATCCCTGGTCACCACCAAGGAGTCCAGGTAGGTTTATCTCCACAGTTCGGGAGGAGGAGGATCTGGAGACAGGGGCTCTCTGTGAATCCAGAGGGTCACTGGTTCTTAAAACGCCTAAGGCCAGAACTGTGAGCATGGGATATGGGGAGAGCTGTGCTTCCACCCTGTCCCCACATCACCTGCAGCACACCGTGGCCTCAGACACGGCAGTAGCTGCTGGCATGTGTTCCACGGGGAATTGTTTCCTTGCAGTGCCACAGATGAAGCCTGGAGGCTGCTGTCATCCTACTTGGAGCGTTACCCATCCCAGAACAGCCTGTACCATCGCTGCGTCATTAACAAGCTCCTGGCACACGGGATACCTCTGCCCAACTGGCTCATTAACAGCTACAAGGTGAGAACAGGGAGACAGCTGTCCCCAAAAACCCCAAAATTCCAGTTGTCCCAGAGCTGCCAGATCACCCTCGCTTCGATGGCGCTCCTGCCAGGTGCTCCATGCAGTACCAGGGCTCAGAGCAGGTTCTCTCAGCGTGGTCTCAGTCCTGGTCCCAGTCCTGTCACATTCCCTGGCTGAGTTTCCCTCTTTCTGGCAGGAAGTGGACGCTGCCGAGCTGCTACGCCTGTACCTGAACTACGATCTGCTGGAGGAGGCCGTGGATTTGGTCCTGGAGTACGTGGACGCTGTGCTGGGCAAAGGGCACCAGTATTTTGGGATCGAGGTGAGCTCACACACTGCTGGGATGTGGCGGGATGTTCCCTGGGGACATGATGCGAGGGTTCCCGTGTGTTCCAGGTCCCTCTGTCCCCAGCGTCCCCCACGATGTGGCTCCCCTACACTGCCATTGACCAGCTGCTGCAGGCGCTGCGGGAGAGCAGCGCCAGCGAGAACAGCGTGGTGGTGGGGACCGAGCTCCCAAACACCGGGGGGGGGGGCAGGGGGGGGTGGGGGGGGGCAGGGGGGGATGCCTC
>VYXF01008928.1:0-16253 GCA_013397295.1 Polioptila caerulea | reverse complement strand
GGAGTGCAGGGGGCTGAGAGAGGCTGGAGATTGTAGCCTGGGGGGTGTAGTGGTCTGTGGGGGAGCATGAAGGGTGCAGGGGCTGAGCCTGGGGGTGCACAGGGGGCTTTGAGGCTGAATGTGGGGTGCTGGAGGGCGTAAGGGGGCTGAATGTGGGGAACTGGGGAGCTGTAGGGCTGAGCATGGAACCTGGAGGGACACAGGGAGGCCTGAGGCTGATCCCAAGGGATTGGCAGGTTACAAGGGGTGTCACTGAGGCTTCGGGTGTGTTTGGGACCACCGAGCCAAGCAGCAGGGTTCTGTGAGCAGATGTGGGGCTGGGGGATGCCAGCACATGGGGAAGAGAGCGTATGGGGACCCTGGGCACCCATGGGGGTCCTGGAGCTTGGAGTGGCTGCACTGAGCTGTTGTCTGTGTGCAGAAGAAGAGCCGGGAGGAGTCCAGTGGTGAGGGCAGCGGTGTGGAGATCCTGGCCAACCGACCCTACAGTGATGGCCCTGGGGGCAGCGGCCAGTACACCCACAAGATCTACCACGTCGGCTCCCACATCCCCAGCTGGTTCCGGGCGCTGCTCCCCAAAGCCGCGCTCCAGGTGGAGGAGGAGTCCTGGAATGCTTATCCCTACACCCGCACCAGGTGGGAGCTGGGAGGCGGCGGGGTGGGCTGCAGGACTAGCCATGCCCCCGGGCTCAGTCCTGTGCCCTTTCAGGTACACGTGTCCCTTCGTGGAGAAGTTTTCCATTGAGATCGAGACGTACTACCGCCCAGATGCGGGGCAGCAGACCAACATCTTCAACCTGAGCGCAGCGGAGAAGAGGCAGAGGATTTTGGGTGGGTATGACTGTCTTAGGGAGCTGGGTAGGACCCTGTGGCTGCTGGGATTCCCACGTAGTGCTTCTGGGGTGGGAGTGTGGTTGTGTTGGGGCCTTAGGGGCTCAACTTCACTCTCCTTGCTGGTCCTCATGTTTCAGGGATGCTGGAAGGGAAGAACTCCCTGGATCCTGAGCTCCCTGCCCCAGGCTCCCTGCTCCGAGCTCCCTGCCTGCTCCCTCTCAGCGCTGCCGAATTAAGTTCCACATTAAAGATATTTTTAGGGACAGTTTTGTCCTCTGCCTCTTCCCTTGCCTCTCTTTCTTCCTAGTGCCAGCCTGCTCCTCTCTCCTTCCATGTCCCAGCCTTGTTCTGGCATGGATTTGCTTTCTCAGTCTCTCCTGGTGTTCATGGGACCCCACAGCTGGGTCCTGTGGGGTGTTTTGGATCAGCTGGAGCAGAGAGAGCTGGAAAAGCATGTCCCCATTTTCCTACTCCCTGCCCTGCTTCCCCTCTCCCCAGGGCTTTGCTCCAGATTGCTCTCTGTCTCCTTTCTGGGGGGACTCGTGGGCAGAACTGGGAACTCGGGGTGAGATTCTTCCCTCTCTGCTGGGTTCCTGTTCCCGGTGGTGTGGACATGGTCAGTTCAGGCGCCGGAGTGTGGAGTGTGACGTGCTGCCTCTTAAAATGGAGGCCTAAAATAGGCACTTGGAGGAAATGATTCATCTGACCTATTTCTCTCCCCGACTCTTGCGGCACTGGGGATGTCCGGCCGGGATACCGATGGCTCGGACCTGGGGGCAGGAATTCTGCCCCTACTGCCCCTGGGGAAGCAGCCAGGGCCAAGCAGACAGCATCAGGGCACAGCCCCGTGCCCACTGCCTGGTTTTCCACTCTAATGCCTGTCCCGTGGGCATTCCACAGGGTGCTCAGCATCTCCAGAGGCTGCTGCCTTCCACAGGGAGCAGGGTTGAAGTGGGACCAGCCCCAGTGTGGATCCTGTGGGGATTTTCTCTGCCCTGGTGTCCTGTAGCACTGACAGATTTAAACCCCTCTCACGTTTCAAAGGGCAGTGGAAAAACATGGTCTGGATGATCCGGAGGGATAACTGCTTCCTTGGCAGCTTTTTCCCAGTGGCAAAAGCAAAGGGAGTTGGATTGTGATGGGAATGACTCTGCCAGGAGCTGCTTGGGGACAGCAGGTCCTATCCCAGCTCTTTGCTGCTGGTTTCCAAGATGCTTGGCATCATGCTGTGCATTGCATCATTTTTGTGGATTCAGGGCATCTCTAGTTTTGTTTTCCCCCCTTTTTTCAGCCCAAGCTGGAGGAATAGAGGCTGATAGCACGCTGGGGACATTGAGGGGGGCAAATAAATGCAGGACTTGGCACAGCCTGGGAGTGGAGACAGTGCTACGCGACGGTACTGGGATCCAGTGGGGTGCCCTGGGATCCCCCAGACCATGACCTGCAGAGAGGGCTGGAAAAGCCAAATTCTAGGAGATTACATGCTGGATTGAGCTCAAACGACTGTTGGATTGTGTTTTCCTGGGTGTTATTCAGGAGCCTCTCTCTTGTCTTGGGAGGTCATGCTTATTTGGGGGAGCTCACCCTCATTCAGGAGAGGTCACCTTTGTTCAGGATGGCATTCATTGCCCTACCCCCTGGCTCTCCGGAGGCTCCTGTGTCACGTGGTGATTTTGCTGTGCCCTGTTTTTGGGGGACCCTTGGGCTATTTTGGGGTGGAGCCGGGAGCTGTGCCAAGCTGCCCCATTCACTGTCCCCATCCTCAGCCCCCGTGTCCCCCAGGATGGCCGAGATCACTCTGCAACTTCCAGATCTGCCAGCTAATGCACGAATGTGTGTCAGCGCCGGCTCTCAGCACACTCCCAGCCCCTCCCTCCCTGTGCCGCTCCCTGGGGTGCCAGATTGGGATCCCACGCGAGGATGAGGATGTCTTTGGCTGCACCAAGGGTTTCTGTGATGTTCCAGCCGTGGGATTATATATGTTCCATTAGGAAATTCTTCCCTGTGAGGGTGGTGAGGCCCTGGCACAGGTTGCCCAGAGAAACTGCAGATGCTTCATCCCTGGCAGTGTCCAAGACCAGACTGGATGGGGCTTGGAGCAACCTGGGATAGTGGAAGATGTCCCTGCCCATGGCAGAGGCTATAATGAGATCATCCATAAGGTCCCTTCCAACCGAAACTATTCTAGGATTCTACAATTCCAGAACTCCAAGATTTTAGAATTCTAGGACTGAGAGTGTTTGCTGCCAGCTGTGTTGAGTGCATGGCTCGTGGGAATAATTTGACCTGATTTTTGTCCCTTTTTCCTTGTTTTCCTACCTGTGCCCCCTTGCCAAGCGCTGCGGGGTGACAAGCGCCGTTCCCCCCACAGACACCATTGACATTGTGCGTGATCCCATCTCCCCCGGGGAATACAAGCCCGAGGAGGATCCCAAACTCTACCACTCATCCAAGACGGGCCGGGGGCCGCTGGGGGATGACTGGCTGGAGGCAGCAGCAGCCAGCGGGCCCCTCATGTGTGCCTACAAGCTCTGCAAGGTGGAGTTCCGATACTGGGGGATGCAGTCCAAGATCGAGCAGTTCATCCACGATGTAGGTGAGTTTTGACCCGTGGGTTGCTGGAGAGTCATTTGGGCACCTGTGGGGTCACACTGGACTCGCTTACCCCCTTCTCCCCCCCAGGTTTGAGGAAGGTGATGCTGCGCGCCCACCGCCAAGCCTGGTGCTGGCAGGATGAGTGGACGGACCTGACGATGGAGGATATCCGGCAGCTGGAGGAGGAGACGGCGCGCATGCTGGCACAGAAGATGGCCAAGTGTGGCGAGGGCGAGGAACCACCCACAGCCGGGATCAGCCCTGAGGGGCAGCCAGAGCCAGATGGTCCTGGTGGGAAGGAGGAGGCTGAGCTGCCGGCGGGGACCGATACCCCCTCCGATGACACCTTTGCCAAGCAGTGGTCCACCTCTTCCCGGTCTTCCTACTCTTCCCAGCATGGAGGTGAGAGACCAGGTCCAGTATGGTTTTGCCCTGGATGCTGTGGCTCTCCATAGGACATGTGTCATGTTTTTCCTGGCTTGGGTCTCCTGGGCTGGCGCTCTGGGTGTCCCAGGTCTGGTCCCAGGTTTCTTGAAGGGGCCCTGGGTGACCCAGGGATGGTCATGGATTTCCCAAGGAGGGACTCTGGGTGACACAGGGAGGGCCCCAGATCTCCCTGGGGGTCTGGGTCCAGGACCAAGGGGGAGCTGTGGGACAGGAGCAGGGTCTCTCTGTGGGGGGCTGTGAGTGCTGACCCCCCACGGGTGGCAGGGGGCGTGTCTCCTCAGAGCCTGTCGGAGTGGCGGATGCAGAACATCGCCCGAGACTCAGAGAACAGCTCCGAAGAGGAATTTTTCGATGCCCACGGTACTGGCACCATCTTGGAACAGACTGGGTGGGGGCAAGGGCATCTGAGGGTAGGGGTGCAGGCACAGGGATGTCCCCCAACCCATGCTTCCCTCCTGCCTCTGCAGAGGATCTGTCTGACAGCGACGAGGTCTTTGCCAAGGAGATGACTAAGTGGAGCTCCAACGACTTCTTGGACACACTTGAGCGGCCAGCAGAGCTGGACGAGGCACTGGGTGAGCACTGCGGGTGCTCTGGCCCCAAATCCTGGGATGGGTGTCCTGGGAGGGGCCTGATTCCCACCTGAAAGCCCCAGCTGCCTCACCAGGGCTGTGTGCTCGCAGGGGACGGAGCCAGCGTCACCAAGGGGGATGGTGAAGGATTAGGAACGTCCAGCTTCGCTGAGGTGTGTGTCCCCTCCCTCAGGCCGTGCCCTCCTGCCGTGCCCCCCCCGCCTTGACTGCTCTCCTTCCTGCAGGGTGTCGCGGCAGAGAGCACAGAACAGATGTGCCGGATCCACGCGCTCTTCCTCATCCTCCACAGTGGGAACATCCTGGATCAGGGAGCAGGCGAGCCGGGCTCCAAGCAGGCAGATGTGCAGACACTGGCGGCCACCTTTGATGCTGTCACCCGTGTCCACTTTCCTGAGGCACTGGGACATGTGGCCCTGCGCCTGGTGCCCTGCCCGCCCATCTGTGCTGCAGCCTACGCCCTTGTCTCCAAGTATGGATTCCTGCTGGGAAAGCAGGGGACCGGGGAGCTGGTATCCTTGGAGAGGGGACTTCACTTTTGGTGGGAGATCAAGGACTGGGAAGGGGATAGGGGTTAACTCCCGGTGCAGCATCTTGGGGCGAGCAAATGTTGTGTGGTGAGATAGGATGGGATACATGTAATTCCTGGTGTGTTATCCCAGGGCACACAGGTGTTTTGTTGTGGAGTGGGATGGGATGGGGTGGGATTGGGATAAGTCCTCATGCAGCATCCTGGGTTGAGCAAGCATGGGGACATCAGGGCAGCATGGAATGGCATGGAATTGGATGGGATGGGGATAACTCCGGATACACCATCCTGGGTGAGCAAGTGTCTTGTGGTGGGAGGGAATGGGATTACTCCTGGTGGCACCTCGGAGTGAACCAGTGCCGTGCAGTGGGATGAGGCCATCAGGACAGTGCCGTTCATCCCTCGCCGTGTCCCCCTCAGGCTCAGCCCCTACAGCCATGACAGGGACAGTCTATCCAGCAGCCAGGACCACATCCCACTGGCAGCACTCCCGCTGCTGGCCACCTCCTCAGGCACCTACCAGCACGCTGTGAGCACCGTCATCACCCGCGCCAACCAGGCCTACACAGCCTTCCTGCACTCCGGAGAGGGCACTGGATTCTGCGGTCAGGTGAGGTGGAATCTGGGGGGAAGCTTGGCTCGAGGGTCCAGCTGTGACCCTGCATGGAGGGTTTGGGGGTGTCACCCTACATGTGGATCTGTGGTCTCTGTAGGTGGTGCTGCTGGGGGACTGCGTGGGCAGCATCCTAGGATTTGATGCCCTGTGCCAGAGCCGGGCAGGCTCTGGGGGCAGCCGGAGCAGCAGCCGCCGTGGCAGCCTGGTGAGTGCCTTGCATCCCAACACCCCCTGGGGAGGGTTTGGGCGTGCACTGGGGGCTACGTGGGGTCTGGATGTTTGCTGCCTCTCCCTGCAGAGTATGGAGCCCATCTCCCCAGAGCAGTGTGGCAGCCTGGATCCACTGGCTAATGGGATGGAGGGAGCACCAGTATTAGGCCAGGCCAGCCCTGAGCCCCCAGTGACACAGGGGGACAGCCAGCAGCACAGCTCCACGTGCAGGTGAGCCCAAGGGGGATGATTGGCTATCTTGTGCTTTGTGGAAAAGGTGCAATTCCCATCTGCTCCAGGCTGGGAAGGAGCATTTCATGGAGGCTACCTGCCCCAGGGGGATCTTGCTGGAGCTCCTCTGGGATAATGGGGTCACACCAGGCACAGCTTTGCCTTCAAGATGGTGGGAGCGAGATGTTGCCATCCTTCCCCATGCCCACTGTCTCTGCTGTCCCAGCCTGCAGGCCAGCGAGCCTCCACTGGAGGCAGAGGCACCCCGGAGCAGCACTGTGGATGGGGCAGAGGGTGCCAGCACCCGCCTCGAATTTAAGGTATCCGGCTTCTTCCTCTTCGGTTCCCCACTGGGGCTGGTGCTCGCGCTGCGCAAGACCGTCATGCCTGCTCTGGATGGTGAGGATCCCCACCTGCCACGGTGCCAGCCCCTGACCCTCCCACAGGGCTCAAGTCCCTGAGTTGTGCTCACTCGACAAGCCTGAGCTCCCCAGGATGCCCCCAGAGAGCCCTGCTTGGGTTTGAGCCCCTCGCATGCCCAGCCCTGGCTGTGTGGGTGTTGGTGGGTGGCTGAGTGTCTCTGCTCTGTGCCAGCCTCAGCCTATCCCCGGTGTCCCGAATTTCCCTCTTGAGCCTTTCCTCTTACTCTGTCCTGCTTTACCCCTCCTGGGTGCTCCTGGTGCCCCCAGCTCTTGTGGGCACCCCTGACCTCGCTCTGTGCTGCAGTGGCCCAGCTGCGTCCTGCCTGTGAGCAGATCTACAACCTCTTCCACGCCGCCGATCCCTGTGCCTCCCGCCTGGAGCCCCTCCTGGCCAAGGCCTTCCACGCTGTGCCCCCGCTCAGCGTGCCCCGATACCAGAAGTACCCCCTGGGTGATGGCACCTCGTCCCTATTGGGTGAGCAGGTTCCCTCCAGGCTGGTGCCAGGCACCCTGGGGCCGCCTCAGGGTACCCAGAGCGCCCGCATCCTGGCTGGGTGGGGGGAGAGGGTTGTGCAAGCCCTTCCCACTGCTCTGGGGCTTTACGGGAAGGGTGTCCTGGGGTGGTGGGTGTCCACGGGGGCTCTGGGTGTGCTCACCCAGCTCTCTCTTCAGCGGAGGCCCTGCAGACACACTCTGCCCTGTTCCTGCCCAAAGTGGATGTGGCTGCCCCCCCTACCCCCACTGGCAGCTTTGGGGGCTTCTGGAAGGGTAATGAGCCGGCAGAGCCCCCCACTCCCGCCAGCACCAGTGAGGTTGTCAAGAGTAAGTGTCATGTCATCCCCACCCACCCCATCCCATGCGGGCACCTCAGGCTGCACGACACAGGATGAGGTCTGGAAAAGGCTTCATGCCAGCTCTCCCTACAGTCCTGGAGCGCTGGTGGGGCCCGAAGCGCATCGACTACTCTCTGTACTGCCCCGATGCCCTGACTGCCTTCCCTACCATCACCCTGCCCCACCTCTTCCATGCCAGCTACTGGGAATCCTCCGATGTGGTGGCCTTCATCCTGCGCCAGGTATGCTGGGCACGGTGGGGTGGGCGGCAAGCCGGGGCCGGTGGAGGCTGAGCCAGCACTGTGCTTTCGGCAGGTGATGGAGAAAGAGGGGCCGCAGCCTGCGGAGAGCGAGGAGAGCTCCATCTACAGCCCTGCCATCCCTCGGGAGAAGTGGCAGCGCAAGCGCACCCAAGTGAAGATCCGGGTATGTGGCCAGTGGGAGGCCACTTGGGGCATCCTGGGGTGTGTGGGTTCTGGGACAATCCTGCAGCCCCGTTGTGTCCTGGTGGCACCTCAGGAGCTCCCCCAGGAGCTGCTGAACACCCCGTGTGCCTGCAGAACGTGACAGCCAACCACCGTGCCTGCGATGTGATCGTGTGCGAGGGCAAAGCGCAGGTCCTCAGCGGGCGCTTCATGTATGGACCCCTGGATGTGGTGACACTGACTGGGGAGAAGGTATTGCTGGGCTCAGGGGGCCACCAGCACCCCTGAAACAGGGTGGGGTGTCCAGGACTGGGCATGGGACTGATACCACCCACAGCAGGGGGAGGATATGGTTAACAGGACCCTGTGTGGGGTGGCGGGAGAAGGTTGTAAGGACTTGTGTGGGGACATAGCAGGATGTGGGAGTCCAGCCTGTGCCCAGCCCGTGTCCCTCTCTCAGGTGGACATCTACATCATGACGCAGCCGCTGTCAGGGAAGTGGCTGTACTATGGCACCGAGGTGACGAGTGGCAGCGGGCGCCTGACCTTCACCATCCCTCCAGACAAGGCTCTGGCCATCGGGATCTACCCTGTGCGCATGGTGGTCAGGTGAAGTGTTGCCTCAGTTTCTCCTCCAGCCCTTTTGGCAGAGCTACACCTGCTGCCCTGGCAGCAGGGCTGGTGCTGAGCCACCACCCCTGCCTTTGCAGAGGGGACCACAGCTACGCCGAGGCATACCTGACTGTGGTGGCCCGTGGCACCGAGTCCGTTGTGTTCAGCATCGACGGCTCCTTCACCGCAAGCGTCTCCATCATGGGCAGTGACCCCAAAGTGCGGGCGGGGGCTGTGGATGTTGTAAGGTGGGTGCCCTTCAGTCAGGGAGTCAGACTCCCCCTTTTTCATGGTGTGACAATTCAGTTGTGAGGTGTCAAAGCAGGGACAAGGGAGAGGGTATTCCTCCACTCCCTTGCCCCCTGTGCAACATCTCTATGATGGTGCCCTATAGTGGAAAATAATCCTCTCTGAGTTTGGATGTGGTCCCCACAGCTGTGCTGTGCCTTCTCCTTCAAAAAATCCCTGGGAGCAGGGAGGTTTTGGAGGCAGGACCCACATACACTGTACTGGAAGATACAAGCTTCCCACAGCAGGACTGTCTCCACACAGGCTCCTGGCAGCCACCTATGTCCCCTCCTAGGCACTGGCAGGACTCGGGGTACATGATCATCTACGTGACGGGGCGCCCTGACATGCAGAAGCACCGCGTGGTGGCCTGGCTCTCCCAGCACAACTTCCCCCATGGGGCTGTCTCCTTCTGCGATGGGCTCACCCACGACCCCCTGCGCCAGAAAGCCGCCTTCCTGCAGAGCCTGCGCACCGAGGTGGGGATAGGGATGCTGCTGGGACACAGGGCTGGTGGTGGGGTGGTGTGGGCTGTGCTGAATCCTGTGCACCCCTGCATCGTGATGTTGATGCTGGGAGCTAGACTGCACTGCCATGGCAGAGCTGGAAGCTTCTCAGGGCAGCTCCCAGCCATCCCTCTTAATATGAGGATGTCCCAGCCCCTGGGGGTGGCTGTCCCTGTGGGAAGGGTTGTTCCCTGACCTAATATTCTTGTCCCTGGGCAGGCAGAGATCTCCATAGTCGCTGGCTACGGCTCCACCAAAGATGTCTCCGTCTACAGCTCACTGGGACTTGCGCCAGCACATATCTACATTGTGGGACGGGCCGTCAAGAAGTTCCACAACCAGTGTCAGGTATGGTGGTGGCAGGGCTGGGGACAGACTGGGGATGCAGGGGACAATGGCTGACCCCACCAGCCAGCTGCGACCACTGGCTCAGGCTGTCTGTGTGTCCTGCAGTTCCTCTCCGAGGGTTATGTTGCCCACCTGGCCCAGTTGGAAGCTGCAGCCCTGGCTCACTCCCCCAAGGGCCCCGCACGACCCATGCTGGGCAAAGGCACCTATGGCTGCCCAGCGCCTGTCGACTTCCTGCGGAAGCAGAGCCAGCTCCTGCGCTCCCGGGGCTCCAGTCAGGCAGAGCGGGATGGGGGCCCCCCCTCAGCACCCCCTGGCTTGTCCTGGACCAAACCCCGCAGTGTCAGCCTCAAGCTGGAGGGTGAGGAGTGAGGGTGGCATGGCCATGTCCCCCCTCTGCCACATCCCTGACTTCCCAGCAAGGAGCACCTGGGGACAGAGCTGGTGCTGGGCCACAAGGCCATAGGAAGAAGATGAGAGTGTGCTGGGTCCCCCGAGACCGGGGGGTGCTGGGAGATGGCTCAGAGCCCCCCAGAGGACCAGTGATCTCCTCAGGGCTGAGCCACCCTGGGTCCTCCCTGCTGCCTCCAGCCCCGTCCCTTCTGGTCCTTTGGGGCCGTTGGGCAGTGCCCAGTGGGCTCTGCACCCCAGGGTCATTATTGCTGTGCAGAACTGGGGGCTGTGGCTGTGCCCCAGAGTGAGTGGCACCTCCCCACCTATTTATTTCCGTCTGGTGTCATGGGGCAGGGCTGGGTTGGGGTTCCAGAGTTGTTCCTCTGTTCCCCCTCTTTTGTTTCGATGTTGAATAAAGAGATGTTACGACAAGGCGCCAACACCCTCAAGTCTGCTCTGTGCCTGTGGCAGCAGGGTTTCCACCCACTGGGAAAGACCTGAGGAGCCTCCAGGGATACCATGTCCCACAGGGAGATGGCGGTGGGGCACAGCAGTTGAGTCACAAGCAATTTAGGACAAGGAAGAGAGTTTGGGTTGTGTGGGCTGTGCCGATGCTGATACCCTCCCCCTCTCTGACTTGGTTTCCCCTCATTTACCTCTAGCAGCAAATTTTTGTAGTGACCAGGGGGTGTGACTGGTTTTACTTGAGTTTATCTTGGCATAGCATGACCAGAGGTTTATAGAGATAGCAGGAACAAGCTGTTATTCTATATAAAATATTCCCAACACTGACATGACAAGAGGAGACACTGGTTTGGGATGATAGCAGCAGCCTGGAGAAGTGACAATGGCATGGCATGGAGGAGAACAGGCATGAATGGGTTGGAGCTGGGGCTGAGCCTCGGTGCCGCCCCTCCATGGCCACCATAAAGTATAAAAACATCAAATAAGTGATAAAATTTGGCAGGGAGCAGCAGGCTCTTGTCACCCACGCATCCCTGGCGTGATGATGAGCAGAGTCTAGAGCCCAGCAAAGAGCTTCAGCCTTGTGCTGCGATGCTTTATGCTGCCACTTAAGTGCCTGGCTGTGTCCCCAGGCTGTGGCGAGCTCTGGGGCCATTTCCACTGACTTCAAATAAGTAAAATCTGTATTAAACATTAATAAACATCCATGACCATTCCACATGTGGAATATCTAAAAGAACCTGTCCCGAGAGCGCTGGGCTCTCCCTGGCGGCCGCGGACTCTACTGGGAGAAGATGCCCTTGAAGCGGATCTTGTCTTCGGCGTCCTTCTCCCGCAGCCGCGCTTCCAGGCTCCGCAGCTCCTTGGAGACCACGGGGCGCAGCGAGGGGTCGAGTGCCAGGACTTTGGCGAAGTCAGCCTGCGCCTCGGCCACGTTCCACACGGCTGCGTGGGCCTTGCCCCGCTTGAAGTAGGCCTTGACATTGTCTGTGGGGAGAGAGCCGGGGTCAGCGGAGCGTGGGGGTCCCCTGGTGCCCGCCACAGCCGCCTGGGATGGCTCGTGGCTCCTTACCCTCGTACTTGTTGAGGATGGAGGAGCAGTGGTCCAGCACCTCGTAGTACTCCTCACACTGCAGCTTGCACTGGCAGTAGTTTAGGAGCAGGGGTGTGATCTTCTGGTCGAGCTCTATCCAATCCGGAGAACCAGGCTGTTCCTGTCGCAGACAGAGCAGGGAGAGTGAAGGGCAGCTCTCAAGCAGTGCATTGCCGAGGATGCCTGTGTGCAGCTGGGGAGACCCACCTTCATCTGCAGGTTCTTGAGACAGGCGATGGCATCGTAGTATTTGGCAGCCGCCTCGGGCACCTTGCCCTGCCGGTACAGCTCATTGCCTTCCTTGTGGATCTGGGGCACAGCCTGGAGCTTCTCCTCATCTGTCATGGCCCATGGGTCCTGCTGGTAGGAGCCGGGTGGCTCCACCTGCCAGCAACCCATCATGGAATCAGAGAACAGGATCATGGAATTGTTTAGGCTGGAGAAGACCTCTAGGATCATCGACTCCTGCACTGCCAAGGCCTCTACTAAACCACATCCCACATGCCATGTCTGTGTTTTCTGGACACTTCCACCCCAAGCTCCCCATGCCGACACCTCACCTTCAGCACCTCGATGTCAAAGATGAGGGGCTGGGGGTTCTTCTGGAGCTCATCGAGGTCGGGGTACCCCAGGGAGTAGTGCTCGTGCATCTGGGCGATGCTGCAGCAGTGCCGCTGCCCCTCCAGCGGGTCCTTCCCTGCTGCGATGTTCCTCAGGCTCTTGGACACAAGCGGGTAAAGCACCACGTGCTGCGGCAGGGAAGGGAGCCGGAAGAGTGAATACCAGGATGCTCCAGCCTCGCACCCCGCGCCCACAACAAAAAGGCACCGCCCACCCGCACAGGCCACGCCCCCGAGCAACAAACCACGCCCCCGATAGGGTCCGGTCCCGCCCACCTTGGCGTCGCAGCGGAAGCGCGCGCGCTCGCCGGGCCGCATGGTTCGCAGCGCTGCTTCCCACACTGGCAGCTTGAACTTCTTCCCGGCGATGAGTTCCATGGGCTTCCCTCGCGCCCTGCTATCGTCCACCGGTGTCTCCTCATCGCCGCACCGCAGCGTCCGGTAGTGGAAAGTGGCCTGAAAGGGCAGGAGGAGCCCGCGGCGTCACCATGGCGACACACGGGAGGTGTGGGGGGGCGCGCATGCGCTCCTCCCTGCTGCGTTCCGCTTCCCACATCCCCCCACCCCGCCCGTCCCCCCGCAGACCTGACCTTGGTGCCGTCGCGGAAGTCTGGCAGGGGCCCGGTGCCCTCCCGCAACACCTCCTTGTCCACGCCGTCCGCCCGTAGCTGCTCGACTTGCTGCGCCATCGCGCCCGGTCCGCCCGCGCCGCCAGCCCTGGCTCGGCCGCCTCCGCCGCCGCTCGGCTCTTTCCGGATAGTGGTGGCTGCGCGGGGCGCCCCCTGCCGGCCCGGAGGTGGCGCTGCGGGGCGGGGGCTCCAGGGAGGGGCGCGGTCATGGGCAGGGGCGTGGCCAGCGGAGGCAGCCGCGCACCCGGTTCCCGCGTAGTATTCCTGGTTTCTCGTCTCCCCTCACCCTTCTCGGGTGCCGTTCCAGGAGACACTGGCGACATTCCGGATTGAAAAACTCCTGTGGCACTCTGCCACCTACATGGAAAGGCCGCGGTGTAGGATGGGAGGTTGATAATGTAGCCGGAACCCACTGTGAGGGTCCCCGCCGGCCGTGGGGAGAGCGAAACCGGGTCTTCTCCTGCCAGCCCCGGCCGGCTCTCCGTGCGGGCAGGAAGGATGGGCAGGTACGGCAGGGCCGTGCGACACCGGTGGCCGAAACACCTCAGGGCTTACCAGGATTCAGCTCAACCTACAAGCCATCATGGGATGAAACGAGGACACTGGCAAGTGGCAGGTCCCCAGTCTCACAGAGACGTTGGTAGCTCATGGAGGGGACTATGCTGCTGCAGGAATAACCTGGTATGGAGCACGCTGTACTGCCGGCGCTGTCACTGCTTAGCACTGCTGAAGGGAGGCTCAGCCCCGTTATCACCCTCACACACAGCCGAGACCTCAAAGGAGCTCCTGCTCCCCCCTCTTCTACTCCTTGTTTTTCGGTAGTGCTAGGTCCCAGCTTACCCAGATGGGTCCCCCCAAAATCAAGTGAGTTCTGTGCTCCCCCGCTGTGGCTTCACCGAGGGGCCGGGGCGGCGCGGAGCCGCGGCGTTATCGGTGGCAGCGCAGGTGTCGGAGCCGCGTGCGGTCGATGGCGACGCCGGGAGGCGGCGGGGGGAAACCGCCTCCTTCCTGCGCTGGCGGCGAGGCGAGCGCGGAGCCAGAGCTGCGGCAGCAGCGCCATGTGGCAGCGCCGCCGCGAGGGCCCGGGCACCTGGCACCTGCCAGCGCCGGCGGAGCCGGGGGCTGCTGCCACCCCCCGCGGGGGCGGCGAGCAGCCCGGCACGGGAGGGGAGGGGAGCCCCCGAGGATGGGGGGGCTTAGGGCTGTGCCGGTGGCCGACGTGGAGGTGGTGGCGTGGATGCTCTTGCTGGGATTTGGGGTGAAGCCTGTCCCCATCAGGATGGCTCTGGCCCGGCTGCAGCAGCAGCGGTGGAGCCCCGGGGGATAGAGGCAGGGCCCCCGCAGCCCAGGTGCTGTGGGGGGGCTGTGTGCCCCCGGGGACATCCGGGTGCCAGCCCACTGTGGCGAGGTGTGTGTGACGGCAGCAGCGCAGGCGAGGCTCATATTTGGGCACGGAGCAGGTTATTGGAGGCCGCGGCCCCGCAGGCAGGAGATGAGGCGCCCGATAAAAGCTGCCCTGGTGCTGCTGCGTGCAGGGGCTCGGGCGCTGGCGAGCTGTGCCCTGGCTGCGCTGGCTCGGGGCCGGTGGCATGGGGCCGATGGTGGCGCTGGGACTGCTCGTGTGCGTGCAGCTGTGTGCGGGTGAGTGCCGGGCGGCGGCAGCGGGGCCGGCGGCGCTGCCGGGCCCGGCTCAGCAGCCTCCGTGCCGCAGGCTCCGCGGAGATGCGTCTGGCGGACGGCTTCGGGCGCTGTGCCGGGCGTGTGGAGGTGAAGCACGACGGTGAGTGGGGCTCCGTGTGCGTCTACGACTTCGACTGGGAAGCCAAATGGGCCATCGTGGTGTGCCGGCAGCTGGGCTGTGGCCAGGTGGCCAGGGCGTCCCCATACACCCGGTTCGGGCAGGGCACCGGGCGGATCTGGCTGCAGCCCTACTTCTGCAGCGGTGCAGAGGAATCACTGGAGGAGTGTCCGCACTTCGGATGGGGAGAGCACTTCTGCGGCCACGAGCTGGATGTGGGGGTGACGTGCGCAGGTGAGGGGACACCCTGGCCATGCTGGGACAGCCCCCTTGTGCTGGAGCATCCCGGGCAGGGCTGAGCCGTGCCGATTCCCCGTCGTAGATGCCGTGGAGCTGAGGCTGGTGGGCGGCGGCAGTCCCTGTGCCGGGAGGGTGGAGGTGAAGCTGCAGGGACAGTGGGGCTCGGTAGGAGATGACATCTGGGATATGGAGGACGCCGAGGTGGTTTGCCGGCACCTGGGCTGTGGCTCAGCTTCCAGGGCCTACCTCGTCCGTGACCGCGACAGCTCAGAGCACCGGCCCGTCAGTTTGGTCCTGGTGGACTGCACTGGGATGGAGTCCACGCTCTGGGACTGCGAGATCCGTGGCTGGGGAATCTATCTCGGCTTCATCCATTTCTCGGACACTGCCGTTGTCTGCCAAGGTAGGAGCTGGACTTGGGGGGGATGTTGCACATCATGCACATCCCTTGACACTGTGCTGCTCCCACAGGCTTTTCCCGGCTGGTCGGAGGTGATGGAGCCTGCTCTGGGCGGCTGGAGGTGCATTGGGGCCGGGCCTGGGTCGGTGTGTGTGAGGATGAGGTGGACATGAAGGTGGCCCAGGTGGTGTGCAGGGAGCTGGGCTGTGGGGCGGCGCTCGCCATCCCTGGCAGCGGCCGGTTTGAGGCAGGATCGGGCTCGCTCTGGGACGGGGGCTTCCATTGCGTTGGCACCGAGCCCGTCCTCAGCGCCTGTACCCGGCGACCGCCCCACGGCCAGCGCTGCAGCGGCCCTGGCAGCGTCGTGTGCTCCCGTAAGTGCCGGGGACACCGGNGTGTTTGGGGAACCTCCGGGGCCAGCGTGGGTCCGTAAAGCCGCAGGTATGAAGGGGCGAGAGTGACAGCGGTGCGAGTGGCTTCCTGCGCGGGGAGTTTGCCGAGAGGGAGCGTGGTGCAGGGTGCGAGCGGGAAGTTTGCTGAAGTGCGCGGCTGCCGAGCTGCAGGGGCCCGGGGCGGCGGGTNTGGCCACGTCGTGTGCCGCCACCTGGGCTGCGGCCGCGCCTTCAGCGTGCCCCCGGGCGGCTCCTTCGGCAGCGGGGAGGGGCCGCTGCGGCCGGACGCCTTTGGCTGCAGCGGGAGCGAGCGGCACCCGGGCGAGTGCCCCGTGGCCGTGCTGGGCAAGCCCCCCTGTGCCCCGGGAAACGCCGCTGCCATCAACTGCTCAGGTGGGTACGGCACCTGCGTGAGGGGCCTGAAGGGCTTTTGGGACCCTGCCAAGAATTGGGATCAGAAGACGCACGGCTGTTTTGTGATAAAGGGCTGAGTCCGGACATTTTACAGGCTATGTCGAGTCTCTGCGGCTGGAGAAGGGTGAGACCTGGTGCGATGGGTGGCTGGAGTTGGCCATTAGCCCCAAGGCCTGGCGCCGTGTGCCAGGAGAGCTTTTGCTCATACGGAATTTCAGCAAGGTGTGCTCGGAGCTGGGCTGTGGAGGACTGGACAAGAATGGTGTTGTGAAGGGTAAGGTCTTCCTTTGGGAGGTCAGCAGGACAGAGATGGCCATCATGGA